>BMAO01029888.1:0-57434 GCA_019973975.1 Trichonephila clavata | reverse complement strand
AAATGAAATATTAAAGAACTGCAATTTGCCGAACGCTGCTCTAAAAGAAATATTCTGTTTTGTGCACATTTGAGTCATCCTTAAAGTAGTAATACCATAAGTAAAAGAAGATAATTACCGTTTTCCCCTTTATATCAGGCCAGTGAAAATCATGCTAAGATAAGCGTATCTATACCTGTATCCCGAGGCCAGGTTCCAATTTACTTGCTACAACAAATCGCCCCCTAGTACAATTTTACAAAAGGTAAAGTCTTTTTTACAAATGTGTGATATCGTCCTTTTTGTAAAAGATATAGTCGCTTTTACAAAAAATGTAGTAGTTACAAATTTTATTAGTAGCGGTCGGCATTTCAATTCAGTCTATAAAATGATTATGTGTTCCAGGTTTCTAAAGCATGAATAATAATATTTCAGAAAATATTTCATAGAAATTTTTTGAAACAAAAAAAAAAATGTACTTTTCAAATTCGGTCCAAATGCCGCCCCGGACATGGGTCCAGTTTTCCCAGCCCTTGCTGCTAACGTAGAAAAATAGTGAACACGGTAGCGGGCTAAGTGGATCAGGTGACATGAAATTATTTTTCAACTAGGAGATGTAGAATACATAAAAGTGGACAAATATATATATATATCATATATCTATATCTATATATATCATGATTAGCTTTAATATCTATTTTTAGTGCTATGTTGTGAATCTCTTGATTGCCTATTTGATTATATGCTGTCGTGTAACATTTAGGGTTTTAAGAAAATGCATAAAACCCGCATTTTTTTAACTATAGTACTAAAGTACCATTAAGTACATACAACATAAAAATGAAATTAAGAATTTCGCAAACATTAATAATACTAGATAAAGTGTTTTCCTACCAGGAATGCCAATAAAAATAATTTGATCAAAAGAAGCTACAAGATTTTTTCTCAAATAACTTTATACCAAGTAAAGCAACAAAAAACTGCCTTTTAATAGAGGTACAACACTTATACACTAGAAAAGAAATTGGGCATTGTTTATAAGCGTTGTAAAACCATTGACACAAAAATCACTTCTATCAACTATTTTGTTTTTCAAAATTGTAAAAGCTATTATTAAATTGAAAACTTTTAACTTCCCTAAATGCATATTGAATTTACAACACTCGTGTCTTAGGTAATATAAACCATATTAGATGCTTTCGAAAAGTAACTTTCGCAAAAATCATTTTTGAGATGCCTTTGTTAGGCATCGATCCAATCACCACTAGTTCCACTGATAAACAAAAAAATACTTTCTCTACTGCAGTATTGCCGGCTCTGCCTCAAATTTTAATTATGAAATGGAGGATATGTATAAAGAGTAGGCATTAATGGAGAATGGACTAGTGAACTCTACACTAACTCTAGATTCTTGAACTATGTTATGCTATCGGAAATCCGGACTTATGTTGATTTTTTCAACAACTATTCAACATATTTATTCGATTTTTTTCTTTTTAAATTATTTTGAGAAATTCGCAAAAAAAATTTGCTTGATCTATAGAATTATAGGTGGCCTGCGGCCGCCCCTTGTATTGGCCGCCCTCGTGCGGTGCACGCGCTGCACACCTGCTAGGATCGGCCCTGATGTAAACCAAACGAGATATATATTTCGAAATGAGGTGAATAGTGAATTGCAAACATGAGCAGACGATAAATAAAAATATTAAATTGCGAAGTTTAATCAATAAAACTGTTTATCAACGTTCACTTCATATTGCAGCATAATACACACATTCTGTGTTGTCCATAATATGTACTACATTTATATGTAAACTGATTTAATTTTAGTGCTATACATTTTTTATAATCCATTTGAATGAAAAGAGTACTCGATTATAAGTCAAGGAGACCCTGTATACTTGAACATTTTTGATGTGTAACATCTTTCCTCTCGGTGGCTGGATATTTGTGGTAGTGATTTCGTGAAAAGGGACGGAAATGCGTAACAGGAAGCCGAGGAAGCGAGCGTGGTGGTGTCGATCGACTTGGTCTATCCCCCCCCTTTATAGTTTTTTTACTAATGATGACCTGTTTTGGGCAGGGGAGGGCTAGCACACTAAAATATCAATCCCTATGCTAGTCCTATAGTGCCATTTATTGGATGATATGGGGTTGATATTAGGGGGATCGATAATACTACTTGTTTGGTTAGGAAGTACAAGGACTCGACACCCTTTGGTGCCCCCCTCCCGGACAGCATTTTGCCAATAGCTCGACACCTGAGCCTCTCAATCCAATCGGACCTAGCTCATTCGATCTCTCTGCCTCCATTGTATATTCTCATCGAATTTCTTGCTCACAGGGTTATTCCTTGTATTTTATTTCAACGTTTTAAACTTATTAAACTTTTTAAATCTGTAATATCTTGAAATGTATTTGAGTCTCTGCTTTGAGATTTGAACCACAGGTTCTCCTAGGCGAGACCCATCCATTTATCCACTTAGCCCTCTTTTGGTAGGTCTAGGGGAGTTCCAGCACTAAAATATCCCATGTTATTCTTATGAGGTTGGATAAAAATTTTGCCCTCCTTTGGAATTGAGCTAGGGTCTTAATATTTGGAGGTTCGATAGTATTACGTCATATTACGAGATATACGATACGATGCTCCACTACTATTTTATTTTCCTGTTTTAAACTTTTTCAAATCGCAATAACTCTGACGTTTTTTTGACGTCACACTCGGAATATTCACGGCCCATCCATGTGACCTATCTGCCAAGGTCCTCAGCTAGTTACTACACCATAGTTATCACAAGTCTCCACTCTTCCCCAAATTGAACAAAAATAATTTTTTTTGATAAAAAATTGCATTACTCCTTGCGTTAATTAAATAAAATTTGCATTAAAGATGTAATTATTCGATAGAAAATTATTTTCAGTCATAACTGATTAATTCTTTTCAGGATTTAAGTTACTATTGCGTATTTTTTTACCACGATAACATGTCAGATGTTACACATCATATGCGACTACTGTAAGGCTCGTTTCTTTTTTGTTTTTAACGTTTTCGAATTCTTAAATTTTGTTTTTCAATATTTTACTTAGCAGAGATTTTTTGGGGTTTTTTTAAAACTGTTTGCTCTTTTCACACGACGAAAAGTGTTAGTTCGCCAAAGTAACTAACTCCAAATAGCATTTTATTTTGTTTATCAACAATAGATGAAGCAAACGATATCGGAAATCACCACCGCTGTAGAACGCTCCCTGTTTATCAGATGGTACAGACATCGGCACATGTTTCGTTTTTAACGATTACACTTCCAACCAAACAAAAAAACAAGAAAAGGATCCCTATCAGATTTTCTTTATACCTCCTGGAAGGCTGACTCGTGCCAATGACAGACTCGATCATTTGATTGGACTATCTGTTGCACGCTGTTTTAAAAAATGTAAACATCCGCCTGTTCTGTCCGGATCTGACGTCAGTAGCAGCGCGCGAATTCGGGCTTCTGGCTTGCAAAGAAGTTATCCTGTAAACATTTTTTTCTTTTTCTTTTTCATATTTTGTGTGTGCTCCTCTTTACAGAGCTAGGATAACACGTTTAGGAAATTGGGCGGCAGGGACGAACCGGATATGGGTTTGTAAACTTTATACGGATGGTTTTCTTTATCCTCCAACATATGTGACTAGTTTAGTTTGCGGTTGTTCCGATGATAAGAAATTGTATGAGCTATTTCTTTCTTTATCCCCCGTTCCTTTAATATGGGGGTTGCTTTTTTTATTATGCAGTGAAATAAATTTTGTTAGGTAATAACCTCGTTTCAAGAGAATTTAATGTGAAGTCACCAAAATCTGATTTATACGGAATCACCTTACATAAACATATAAAAATACAATATAATAGTGGAAAAAAGTTTTTATTTTGAAGGAGAACAGTTTGAAAAAATTTATTCTTCTCTCAGGGAATTTAATTATGCACAACGTGAAATTGAATTATTATATATATATTGAAAAATCTACCAAATATTTTATAGGATTACTTTGCAAATTTCGTCGAATATGTTGAAGACTGCTGGGGATAATAATTTTATGCTTTTGAAAATTTGTTCTCTTAATTATTTTTATAATGATTTTCTTAAGTTATTTATTCGTATTTGATTACTTTTGTGATCCAACCTTTGGCAATTTGATAGTCAAGATGTCGGAGAAAAGTAATGAATATCATAATGTAAATATAGAAACGACGAACATTTTAGTATTAGGTAGTGATCGTATTTTTATTATTTTGTGTTTTGAAAAGTTAAATCGGTTAAAATAACGAAAAAAAGATGCTAAGGAGCCCTTATTCTAACTGCAAAATCAATCGCAATTGTATTCTGTTCCTTGTTACACTGTCACATTCCTCTTATAATTCTTATTGCTTAAGAAATGTAGGTTTTCTTATAATTGAGTTAGGCATCACATTTTCATATTATGATTTTATTTTATAATTTTGCATACTTCTCTAGTTCCTATTTATTTATTTATTGAAAGTTGAAAAGAGAAAAATTATAAACAGTAATTTGTGACATTTCTACCTGTATTGGATGAAAAGTAAAGAATAGTAATGAGATTATTATTTTGGGAGAGATATTATTCATGAACTTTAAATAAACATTTAATTTTCGAAGACATCAGAAAAAGATTTATCAGATGAGCTTTCCGGATAATCCAAAACTGAAATAAAGTTTCTTTTTTTTACCATTTTGGCTATGCAAAAGAGATGTTTATATTATATGATTATATTATACAAAAAAACTATATGAAGAATATTTTTTGCTTTAAGGACTAAATATGTTTTGAAATATAAATAAAAAAATCAATTAAGAATAAATTAAAATTGGGATAATTCTGACAGTTGCCTAAACCTAATGTTCCCGTATTAAATGAAGCAGCGTCATCCAAAATTAAGTTCAATTTTAAAGTCTTTTACAGAAATGCAATGAGATCTTGATACGTTTCTATGAGAAAACACGATAACGTCATGTTAAAGTTTGCTTTGCAAATTCGCTTTAATTTGTAAAAAAGGCAACTTTTGTGGGACATTTACTAAAACTAATCCAATAGAGTATTGATCACGAATTTCTGGAACTATTAGATCTACAGACTTGGAATTTGGCAGGCATGCTTCTTTTGTTGATTAGATATCCTCTTAGGAAAGGTTTTGCGAAAAGCTACTCCCAAGGAGGTTTGTGGGGCCGTTTTTGACAAAAATTTTCATTTTTGAACAATGACTTATCGTCTTGAATTTTGGCAGGCATGTTTCTTATGTTGAGAAGAGATCCTCTAAGAACGGATTTTGAGGAAATCTACTTCCAAGGGGAAGTAACCTTATGGGGCGTAAAAGATAAACATATGTCTGCTTTAGAAAGTCAAGTCTTTTCTTTTTTAAATCAAGAGACGAGTGTTATAAAAATGTTTTTGAATGCAATCGAAAGTTTAATGCTCGCATTTGGATAACAACTTTAAAATAATCTATAGAAGGGGCGTCAAACTCGAAGGCTTCATGCGGCCCACAACGAACATTTTTGAGGCCCGGCCTATATATCCTCACACAAAAATACATAATAATTTTTTTTAAAAAATTTCTCCCAAAATTGGAAAAATAGCAACAGAAAAGAGATGTCAAGTGTCAGGATATACACATTAAATTTTTTTGTTCTTTTATATGTGTTTATCATAATGAATAATTCGAAATAAACCTACGTTTCTATGAATACTGATTTTTTTGCGGCCCGCATAAAGTTAAGCCTTTGTTTGGCCCGAGTTAGTTTTTGAGTTTGACACTCCTGATTTATGGTGATACAACATCACGAAATGCTTAGCGATGCTGGATAGTAACTCATATACCCGTATATATACACTATACCAGGGGTGGGCAACTAGCGGCCCGCCAAGGTAGTCAGAAAATCCGCTTTGAATTGAGACTTCTTTCCATTGCGCGATCAAAGATTAGTCTTTTATTTTTCACTATTAGGAAAACAAGATGCCTGAAAGTGTTTCTACTAAGAAATCATCGGCAGAGTTTGGAGGACGAGGTCACAAGATTTCAGGATTTTAAGAAAATTGAGTGAATATAAATTCAATTTGTCCTGTTATCATATTACTGCTAATACTGATACAGCATCTAGGGAGCTACAGCTTAAACGCATTGCCTTGAAGTCAGATCACAGTTTGAAGGAAATATTTAATGTTATGACATTGACTTTTCTACAAATCTTTTTCAGCTGAAAAATTTCCATGTACGAAGAAATTTACGAGGAAATTTTTCTTTTTAGTTTAGTCCACATTATTTGTGAGCAAAGTTTTTCTTGCAGAAGATCAACAAGAGTAAATACAGATACAAGTTGGCTGACATTAACTTGGGCGGCCGCGGTGGCCGAGCGGTCTAGGCATCGGATCATGGCTAGCATGTCATGAGTTCGATCCTAGTACCAATAAAGACCCGCCGTGTAGGGGTGTGATACTATTTTATTCAACTTACATTTATTTTTAAAAATGATTGCAACCATTTTAAAAAGGTGCAGCCCTTCAGTATCCTCCACCCCTACAATGTGACCCGCGAGCCAAAACAAGTTGCCTCACCCCTGCAATGTACATACATATCTTATACTTTAAAATATTTAAAAAATTAACAACTGGATAGTCTTTTTTTTTAAATCCAGGGGGTTTGAACTTATTTAACAAAGGTTTAAAGCTATACAAGTCGGTTTCCCGACTCAAAATGGCTAAAAAAAGTTCTTAATCTCTGCTTCATTTAAAGCATTTTACATAATATTCATATTAATTGGTGAAAAAAAATTGATATCTGTGTCGCTGATAATGCCCATTATCCGTTAGCATATCACTTACAGCATCGAACTATGAGAGGAATGCCTTATGTAAAGTTACTATCGATCAGCGAGTGTCTTCTATATGTATATATAAAAAAAAATTCTAATAGGCAGCAGAATTTACAGAATTCTGTCGTCGAGTGTAATCGTGCACCGCATTCGAACCAGAACACTAACGCGTGCCGTGATGAAAAATTTTAGCCAGATCATGTTGAAAATGTGTCTTACGTGGAATGATAATAAAAGACGGGAGAGAGAAAAAAATTTGACAAATCTCTGAATGGGACATAGTTTCTGCTTCGACTTTTTATAAGGAAACGTTTTGTTTGTAGATAACGAATCTTTGGTTAATATAAAATTCTTTGTATTTGCAACTGATAACGAAAGACCAGAATTATAGAAAAAGAACAAAGCACAGAATTCTATTTTTTTTTTCAAATAATTGTTTTGAGAAAATATTAGTTTATTTTTCGTCTCAAAAAATATTAGAAGCATCCTTCTTCATTTTAAGAAATTAGAAGGAATGAAAATGACTGTGTGTAATTAACGTTGCCCTACAGAGGGCTATTGGCAACGGATCTCGTAATTTGGAGCCATGATCAAATGACGAGGACGACACTTGAACTGGCACATCCTCTGCTAACTTCCATATCAAACCTTCGAGAGGATATTTGAGCCTCGACAGATTTAACATGCATCGGTCCCCTCTACACGGCGGGTCCTCAGCGGCATTAGGCTCGATCTCATGACACGAGAAAATAGAGGGAAAGGGATCCTGTTATTTATTGTAGGATATATTTTTTTTATTTGACACGTCCATAGGAGGCCATGTTAAATTGCGTAAGTTTATGTACCTTTTTCTCAGAAACTACTTACTTCTCATGAATAAATTTTCACAGTAGATTATGTGTACTATGAATAAAACTTTAACGAAGGGTTTTGTCTTTTTGTGAAAAATTAAATTAACTATGAATTTTTAAAAAATTGTCCAATCCCCTCCCTAAAATTTAGTTTAAAAAAGTCATATCTGAAAAACTTTGCTTTATATATCTAATTCCCTCCATTAAAATGCCAACATGTTAAAAATTTTTTTTTTTTTTTTAAATTTATAGTGCAACGAATATAAAGTAAAAACACAGAAAAATTACACACAACACCTGCCTTTCCGAATCAACCTCCTGCCACGAGTACTTACTGACCTTCCATGCGCTTAAAAAAAGTTTACTCACTGAAAATTTGAGGACTATATGATTAGTAGTTTTTGAGAAAAAGGTACATAAAGTGAAAAATATTACATTTTGAGAAAACAGGCTTTAAAGTAAAAATTTGTAATTTTTTGAGCATTTACTTTTTTTGGTACTTTCCAGAAGCATATTAAGCACCTGTTTTACTCTCTGCTCATACAAAAAAAACCCTTCTAATTTTCATTTTTCATTATTTTTAACAATTTTGGCTTTTTGGGATCTCAAGATGCGTTCGTTCGGCTACACGAATCATACGTGAATCTAGTTTTTTGAAGCATGGCATACAATTATAACTTGGTTCAACATTACAATGTTTTAAGATCATTAATTTTGCTACATGACTCACATTGAACTGTACAATAGACATATTTACCCCAAATTTTGGAGTTTTTAATTCCACAAATGTACATCTTGGAATCACTGACGGTGACCATTTGGTGTTATTAGCTGACTCATTTGGGTTCTGGGTCTTTCCATCTAAACATTTTTTGATAACATAGGATCACCTGGATCTCTAAAAATTGGCTTCATTCAATTCATTGTGGTGAGTGTGTTTATGATCATAGTGCCTTTTGTTACGTTCAGCTTCTGTCTTTTGAAACTTGCATCAGGCATTTATAATCGGAGGACACAGTCCATGTTGAGGGCTCTCGTTTGGAGACAGAAGTTGAAAATAAACAGCCCAAACAGCTGTTTTCATGCTGTGTAGATAATTGATATTATTTCTAATAGCCACACCCTCTATTATCTTTGGATTTTTGATATTAAAAAGTCGGTGAATCGGTTACGACCCTCTTAAGCTTTTTCCATCACTTAACTTTTTTTTTCTCTGTTTCGATTTTAAGATCCAAAAGACGTGTACCCATAAACTTTTGGATAAACCCAATACACTCTAATTTTTCCACTTGAACATCATATGGATTCGCGCTCATCAGAAACTTATACAAGGGGAAACACAGTTGCTCCGAGCAGGGCTCTGATGCGCGTCAAGGAGTAGCTTCAGTTAAAAAAATTAATAAAAATATTTCTAATTATGGTATTTTCTCATATCATATATCATTTTAAACAGAAATATTTGAACTCTTAGAAAATATAAAAAGTAAAAATTGATACATTTTTTAAAATTCGTGTGCCGGACCCCTTAAAAATTATCAAAGAGTATAAATATTCGAATTGAATTTTGGAGTTAATGAGCGCACACTAAAGCAACTCATAGGCTTTGGCGGAGGACCCCGTAGTTTTGAATCATGTTCAAGTGAAGAGGGCAACATCTGAGATGGTACCTACATTCCAAAATACCACACCACACTAACTTGAGGACTTTGAATAATGACTGAGATTTAACGTGAATCAGCACCTCTACATGGCGAGCCCTCAGTGGTATTAGGGCTCGAATTTATGACACTTAGGCCACGAGCTCGGGACTATGACCACTAAGTCTAAGTTACTGCGGCCATTGAATTTTGGAATAAGTGCTATTCTTAGTTTAGAAATAATCTTTATGGGTTTTTTTTCTTCTTGGCTCCAAGTTACAGAAAATTCCATTTCTCCAAAAGTTGCATTATGAAATGTATTATGTAGGCATGTGGTTACAATTTCAAGAATGATGTACTGTACTGACATGCCGAAGTTTGAAATTTGTTTTAAAAACATGCATAAAAAGTAGGTTTTGTTACTGAGGACCTCTTTTGCGGGGGGGGGGGGGGGTTCCGAAAATATTTTATTGGAGGACCATACAGCATACCCTTTTTTGATCGATGAATAATGGTTTCTCCCCAAAATTAAGCTGCAGAAATTGCCTCTTATGCTTAATTACATTTTGTTAACTGGTTTTATTTCAAAAATAAATTTAGTGCACAAGAGAAAAGAACGTACGTCGCGTTATCTTCTACTCGCGTTGGTTGGGGTGAAGATCTCGCTGATCGCTTAGGTTCCCGGGGGGGGGGGATTCGAATAAAGTTGGGGTTGAAAAGTCATTAAATCGCATTCCAAAGGAAAACAAAATATTCGCAATAAGCCACTTTTATTAATCTAACGTTAAACCTGATTACGTGATTTGAAGACAAGACAATAAACTATTAATAAATAATGGATGCTTATCTTTCAAGAGATGCAATCTCAGAATCTAGTCCACGAGAAATCTTTTACTAACTAAACGACTGTAATTTCGGACGATAATTCAGGGACAAGCTATTACAATTCAGGCAGATTTAGCGTGGCAATATTGCTCGCAGTATAACTAGTCTCTATCGCACTGACTATTTGTACTCTATTTAGAAGCGACGTTCATTTGAGGCATTGAGTTGTTCTTTCTCTAATTGTAAGTGCCAATTTGGATGGCTGGGTAAAACTCGAGTTAAAGAAAATAGACCTCGCAGATAGTCCATTTGTGCCCGTATTGTAACAAAAATTTGTCTTTCCCGTAAAAATACTCTATTCTTAAGACAGTTAAAAGCTAGGTTCAGTTTTTCGAAGTATATATTGTCTTTCAAAAAATAGCAAGTAGATTTGATCCCTCTCTAAATAATTATTACAAAAATAAAACTTGAAGGCAAGTAAAAAAAGAGTGTATTCAAAAATTAAAGTATTAATTAAGTTCAAAGGAACCAGAGGAGAAAATTAAAAATACTTCTTAAGCAGGAACGTCTTAAGGCATGGGTCGCCTGGGCCCAGGGTCTCGATCACAATGAGGGTCTCGTTCTCGTCTCAACCTTAATAAGATCATGATTCCAATAAATTCAACGATAAATGTTTTTTTCGGTTATATTCTCTGAAAAACTGGGAATTTCCGATAGTATGTCAACCGGTTACATGTGAGGACCGTCGTCCATGTATAAGCGTAAGGCCTACTACCATACACCATCATTACTCATTCAGTCAAAAGGTGGCAGTCGGTCGATACGGTTTGTGTGATTGTAAATCATGCAAATGTATTTGTTTCGGGTCATTTTCTTACGAGTATTTGACAATGTATGCTATGTTATGTCCACTTTTAAGGGTCATGGGGGGGGGGAGAACCCAGGGCCTTAAGATGTTTTAAGACGTCCCTGATCTTAAGGTTCGCTGCTGCTCATAAATATTAATTTATCCTTTACTACATCTCATACCTGCTAAAACTCGGTATTTAAGATAATTATCATTCGATTCCATTTGGTTGAAAGGAACTAGACAACGTATTATATAAACTGTCTTATGGATATGTGATACTAGCCCTCACCTGTCCTCTTTGCTGGGCATTTCATGAAGCTGTATGACGATATATACAGTTTTGAATAGTAAATATCTTATTCTTAGCACTAAGTTTTCGATTATATTGAAGAAAAAAAAAGGCTTATAGCTCTCGCCTCTTGATTTAAAAAGGACAGGACTTGTATTTTTAAAACAGAAATACAATTACCTCATTACCCCATAGCCTTCGTAAGAGTTTTCTATATGCCCTCAAAGTTGCCCATGACTTACCCCCCCCCTCCTCTTTTTTAGCGGATCTTTACTCAACAAAAGAATCATACTTACCAGATTTCAGGTTTGTGGGAACAATGGTTCAAAAACGAGAATTTTTTAGTTATACGCTCCCCTAACCAACCCTGGGAGTCGATTTCCACAAAACCCGTTCTTGTCGAATCTACTCTATTAAAGAAACATATTTATCAAAATTCAAGTCTGTAAATCAATAGCTCCGGATATCTCATTATGAGTGAATAAGTAAGTCACTTTTCTCCTATATTTAGAGAGAGAGATTATGTATATTTCATTTAATTTTCAACATGGATGATTAATATAATATTCCTCAATTTGCCTAAAAATAATAAAGAAAAGAAACTCCTTTCGATCCAAGTTATATTATTTATTACTGAATCAGATTCGATGAAGATCACTTTTTAAAGAATACAAAAACAACTAATTGATTATCAGGGCCAGAATGAAAACTTCTGGTCCGGAGCATACATGGAAATATTTCTTCTCTCTTCTATATTTAACTTAAGCCGAATCTTTCTTATCCTCCCTTTTTTCCACCGCCGGAAATATACTCTAAAAGAGTTAATGAACGAGTTTCAGGTGATCGTATGAGGACATGATTCTGCACTTCACTTCAATGCCTAGACACCTCAATAACTAAGGGATTTCCCGTGTCAAACTCCTAACCGGCGCCACCAACTTCCTTCAATGACAGAGCTGGATGGTGGAGGCGAAAAAAAAAAAAGCAAACCTCAAGTCCTAACTTGACTCTCATATCCAGAACAGGTGCAACAAATTCATACTCAGTGGCGCTAACGGGGAAGGATAGTTTTTTCTCTCTCTCCCTTTCCCCTTCTTTCCTCTTCTAGTGTGCAGACATTTTCTTGCTAGAATTTGTTTCGAATGTTCTTTTTTTAATTTTCTTTCGGTGCCACCCTTCGCTCCCCCCCCCGGCCGCTTCGTCAGCAAAATGCTCGTTCTTAAGAACCGCAGAAGAGCGTGCGCGCGTGCTTGTGCGTGCGCGGAAAGCCTTGTTTATGTCCCTAAGCTACTTTCTCGGGGTCAGGGTGGATTAGGATCCAAAAATAGAATGTTCCTCAGTGCAGAAAGTTTTAGCTTGGAATAGTGGAGGGTGCAAGGGGCCCACACCTGGGTCCGTCACCTGTGCAGAGATGAAGTAACGGCTCCAGTGTTGCAAAAATTACGTAAATCGCACCCAGAAACGCTACACTATGAAATAACGTGAATAAAAGGAATATAACGTTACACTAGTCCGTATGAATGGTTAGCACTCTGATTTCATGTTATCTATCCATCCCCTAGTTTTCGTACATTAAAAAAAATAATTCGTTATTTTAAATTATAATAAAGATTTAAATGAATTGCTCCGTAAGTAATGGATCATCGCTGTAACTTTAAAAATTATTGGAATTCACCCATTTTTCCTTTATTATACCGTTAAAACAATTAGCCGACAACCAACATTGGTGTAAAAAAAGAAAAGCTTTCAACATGTTTAAAACTGGATGAAATTATTTAATAAATAGTTCAATGAAAAACATGCATGAATTAACAGCTCTGTACAAGAAATTAGCTTTCCAAAATGGTAAATGAGAAATTTCTAAAGTCTTATAACGTGAAATTTAAACCCCTATATATCTTCACGATCAATTGATGATTTTTAAAAGGGAATACAAAACTTTATTTTCAGAAAATAGTTTCTACGTTGCGATCAAACGTTATATTGGTTGCTTTTTGCAAAATTTGCTGAAATTTTAGAACAAAGTAATGATTTTAACAACTCCAAAAATATACAGTGAGCCACAAAATTGAGTATACACCTCTAAAACTTTTAGACTTCTTCCAATTACAAATTAAATATTGATTTAAAATAGATAAATTTTTTTTATCCTAGATACTTTAACCTCTGCTTTACCATCCTATAATAACACAATTTTATAGTTAACTTATTTATTACGAAAAAAGTTAAGCGCTTCGATGAAAAGATAGAAAACCATGCCACAAAATTGAGTATACACTTCTTATATTTGTTAATTTTGCCACCACTTTTTTTAATTTCAATTTTTCTTTAAAGAGTTTCAGGAGTAGCTGCTGCTTATAACACGTGCTATTGCACTTCAATGCTTCAATAGTATTTTTTCTCATTAAAAATCGTAAAATGAGCTCTCGTAGAGAAACTACTGAATCTGAACGTTTATTGGTTGTAAAATGGTCGAAAGAGGGAAAATCTCTTCGAGAAATCACTTCGTTGATTGGTGTAACTCATGGTTGTTTCCAAAAAATTCTACAGAAGTATAAAAAAACTGGGTCTGTGGCCAATATTCCTGGAAGAGGACGTAAAGAAATACTGAGTACTCTACAGCGAAGAGGAAGATCATTCACTCAGTAAAGAAAGATCCGAGGGTGAGTGCCTCTAAACTAGCTTTATCGATGTCCTCTACAATCGGGGAAAAGATCTCAGATGAAACAATTGGACGTACCCTTCACCAATATTGGTTTCATGGCCGTACACCAATACGAAAGCCACTCATCAAGTAAGTGAATAGTCAAAAGAGAATGATTTTCGCCAAAGAACATCGTTTAAAGCCTATTTCTTTCTGGAATACTGTAATATTTTCTGATGAAAGTAAGTTTAATCTTTACGGAAGCGATGGACGATTTAAAATATGGAGAGAAGCTGGGAAAGCACTGGCACCTAAAAACACCATTAAGACAGTAAAGTTCTGGGGTGGATCTGTCCTCGTTTGGGGTTGTATTTTCGGCTGGAGGAGTTGGAGAGCTTGCTTTTATTGATGGTATCATGGACAAACATGTATATTTGGGGATTTTAAAGGATAACTTGGAAAAAAGCGCCAGTAAGTCAGGCTTCATATTCCAGCAGGACAACGACCCCAAGTATACAGCGAAGATTGTGCAGTTATACTTGCTGTACCACTGCAGGAAGCAATTACACACTCCAGCCCAGTCTCCAGACCTAAACGTTATAGAAAATTTGTGGTTGCAATTAGAGAAAGCTGTACATGAGCACGAAATCACAAGCAAAAGAAGTTCTCAAGAAGGTTCTGAGAGAAGAATGGGCTAAAACTTCTGTTGAAACAACTAAAACACTAGTAGAATCTATGCCCAGAAGATTACAAGCTGTAATTCAAGCAAAAGGTTATGCAACAAAATATTAATTTGTACGTTAAAAGGAAATTAATAAAGGTGTATACTTATTTTTGTGGTGTTGTTTTTCCTCTCGTCTCGGATCTTTTATTTTTTTTCGTAAAAAATAAATAAACGTAACAATTTTATTAGTATAGTTCGGTAAAGCATAGACTAAAGTATATAAGGTAAAAATTTCAATCATCTTAAAGCAATATTTAATTTGTAATTGCAAAAAGTCTCTAAGCTTCTAAGGTGTATACTCAATTTTATGGCTCACTGTATTTTCAACTGGACGAAATACTCTGTTTAATGTTTAATTAATGTCACACTCTGAAGTTGCAGGGGAATATTGACAACGATCCTCGTAATTATGATCCGGTCAAGTGACGAGAACAACACCTGAACTTGAACCCCCTTCTCCAGATTTCTACATTACTCCAACGTATGAACTGTCTTACAAATTAAATATGTATCATCCCCTTTACTGTAGCATCTTTAGTGGCAAAAGGACTAGAACCTACGACTCAACAACGCAGGCTACGAGTTTGCGATCATGACTACAAGGCTACCACGGCCACAATAATCTCTATGAAGGCTACTGAAATTTAAATTGTATAAAGTTATTACAAGATTTAAAAATAAATTATGTAAAATGAGTCTTTCAACACACATAAAAGGTCTTATGAGGTTGAATCAGTGTACAATCCACACGATAGCGCTTAGCAACACCGTATACATCATAGGTTCTCAACCTTTTTTGAAGTTGCGCCCCCTTTTCTAGTAAATATTTCGGTACCGCCCCTTTTTTAGTGAACATTTCGATACCGCCCCTTCCCACTCTAGAGAAATAAGAGTGTACATAATACATGGTGAAAACAAGAGTTAAATTAAAAAAAAAACATCCTATTACTATTAAAATATATTTTTTGTTTTATCTTTTTCTATAGCACCAATTTTTTTAATTGCGAATCTGAAATAGCTATTGCCACAAATATATTTAAATGTGTAATATTATATATTTTATTCATAGACTTGATAGTGTTGGAATAGAAACTCTACTGATTTTCTTCTTCATTTAAACGAGTGGAATAAAAGTTTTAGCTTGCCTGTTACAAAGACAGGCACGGGTTTTTATGATACGAAGTAATTCATAATAAAAACTATTGCTTTCAAAATAAATATCAATTGACAGTTTCAGTCTTTAAAGAATCTCACGTTAATTCCTGGTTAACATATTCAATTATGTTTCTGGATAATATATGTAATGAAATGCAGTGGACGAAACATTTTTCCTACTGCTCACAGACAAAGACACACAACACGTACACTCAGAAATTAAAATTTACTACACTTTAATGTAAGTCTGAATGTAATGTAATCTTTTAAGTTTTTCATCCACTTCCCGAACTATCCAAATATGTGAATTTTCGTACATGTGTGATATGGAAATGATTTAAATACATACAATCAACATAAGGTAAACAGTATTTAAGTTTACTTTTGTTTGTGCATAATCGGTGTGTTTTTTTTAGCCATTTTTAGACTATATTTGGTTAATCTGCCGAAGCCCCTCCGTGCCATCTCAACGCCCCCTAATTTTCACTGGGTCTTTTACTGCCCCTGAAAGCCTCAAACGCCCACGTTGAGAACCTATGGTATAACACCCATGCAATCGTGCATAACAACTGGAATCATATTTGTTTGTACTAAGATCACATTTAAAGAGACAATTTACATTGATCACATTTTACACTGTTTTATAAATCGATATTGTACTCTGCAATACAAAAATTATAATATCTTTAAAGTTTTGAAAATTAATTTCTCACAAATAAGAAAATAATACCAGACACCCTCACTTTTATTTATCCGCGAATTGCATAACATCTTAAATAAACCTTATTCTAATCGATGACTCATTAGCCGACCTACGAGCAGGCAAGGGAAAGCTGGTGGCAATCAATCGGTGTCTGAATCTCCCTCCTCCCATCCTCTCGCAGCAAAAGCCGACGATGGCACGCGACTGCCTGACTTCATCTTTCTTCGTCCCTTAATCTAATCCGATGACGGGATGCAGGTTTCTGACCTCCTATCGTTTGACCTCTCGACCTTCTACGTGCCACCCCTGATTGCCTCAGAAATCCCATTATTGGGATCAGGTGTAACAGGAGACTGCTCTACGCTATTATTAAACTGTAATGTAGAAGTTAAAATAGAATTGAAAGAAAATTCGTTAAAAGTATTTGTTCCAATGATTATGAAATAGTGATTTCAGTTAACCAATTGTCTGGTTTCTCAATGTACCGAAGAAAATAAATCTTTGCGTAAAGGTTCTCAGTGGTTTTAAGTAACATATATCATGCTTACACGAATTATTTTTTGTAAACTACCATCTGGGTAAAAAAAAAAAAATTGCCATGACGTAAACCCAATACGAATTAAATGCCTTTAGTTTCAGATATTTGTTTTGTAAAAGGGGAAAAAATAATGTAAAATTTAATCATGAAAAATTATAGAAACTTTTATTTACTATATATCTTCTTTTGTTAAAAATGTAGCCTAGTATGGCCAAGGTAACGGATTCGTGGCAGGCATATCATGAGTTTGAGTCTAGTGCCGCTGAAGCGTGTAGGGGAGCGATGCGCGTTAAATCTGTCGAGAGCTCAAACGTCCTCCCGTTGGTGAGGTGTGGTAGTTAGGAGAGGGGTGCCAACTCAGGTGTCGTCCTCGTCACTTGACCATGGTTCAAAATTACGAGGTCCATCACCAAAAGCCCTTGTGTAGCTGAACAGTGCGACATTAATATTCCCTCAAATCTCAACTCAATCACTCAATCGTTAAAATAATTTCGCTGAAAATGATCCACAGCATTTCATGTGTTACTAAAATAATTAATTGCCGAATTTTTTTTTAATGAAAGACGTGAAGCACAGCACAATTTAGTTCGAGACGTAGCTTTTACTATAAGATTGCAAAATTTTTGATGTAAGTTGTCTTCAACTCCTCGTTACTAATTTCTTTGATAAAAAAAAAAAATGCGTATACAAATTACTTTTTTAAAAAAAATTCATTCCATTCAATATTCATATTATAAATAGTCTAAATATTTTGAGCATAGATTCTTTTTCATGTACAACTGACTGACTCACATGAGAAAATATCGATTAAAAATAATTGCATTCAAAAGATTACTTTAATTATACTTCTATTTCTCAGAGATTGACTATAAATTTATAAACATGTTTCTTTATTAAAAAATATATAACATTTTTTTTTTAAATTTAAATTTTTGTAAATAAAATTTAAATACATGTACAAAATTTAAGCTTTAAACCAAACTTCTGTGAAGTTATGTTCGAGTCCTAAAAACAAAGAAAATACTCCGTGCAGAAGGACCAATACAAGATAAATCTATCGAGGTTCATTTCTTCAGTTGAGAAATTTGCAGAGTGGGTGCCAACTCAGATGTTGTTTTCGTTTCTTGATCGAGGTTCAGAGTTACGAGATCCATCCCAAATAACCCTTGTTTTTCTTTATAGTATGATGTAAAAACAAAATCAATTTTAAAAAAAACTCCGGTTGTTTGATTTAATTAACGTCATGGTTTTACTGTGAGACAACACCTCTAGGTGAAATATAACAGACATATTCCAGTTGAGTAGCCATATTCGAAATTCACTCGAGCTTTCTTGTTTAAAATTTTTAATTTGACGGTCCCCAAGGCACCCTAATTTAAGATGCAAACGAAGTTTTCGATTACTCTAATATGAAAGAGATGGGGCTGCGGTAGCCCAGTGGTCAAGGTGGCACGTAATGAGTTCGAGCCCAATAACCACTAAAGACCCATTGTGTAGGGGAGAGATGCACGTTAAATCTGTCGAGAGCTCAAACGTCCTCCCATTGGTGGGGTGTGGTAGTTAGGAGAGGGGGGGGGTGCCAGCTCAGGTGTCGTCTTCGTCACTTGACCCTGGTTCAAAATGACGAGGTCCGTCGCCAAGAGCTGTAGCTGAACAGTGCGATGTAGCTGAACAGTGCGATGCTTTTGTTCACTCACTCAATATGAAAGAGATTTGTATTCCTCGAATAACTATCAAATAATCTGCAAGAATCTATGAAGCTAATATTCTCAAGTGGATTCTTCTCCATTATTTTATTTATAGAAAACGATAGAGCAGATATTGACGATGCACTACCCTTTCAAAACAAGAATCTCTAAAAGTCCATAATAAAAAGTATATCGATTACACACATTTAAACACAATTAAGTAACAGTGTTCTGAGATTTGACTTAAACTTTAAAGCTACCAATGTTAATTTTTTTACTAAGACGTATTAATTCGATTTCTTCCGATCGAAGATGCGGCCCCGGTAGCCCAACGGTCATGGCCAAGCACTGTCGAATCGTGACTTCGAGCCTTGAAATCACTGAAGATATTCAGTGCAGAAGGGCTGATGCGCATCAAATCTGCCGATTCTCAATGTCCTCTCTTTGGCATGGTGTGAAAGTTTGGAGAGGAGATGGCAGCTCACAGGTATCGTCCTGGTAACGTGGTTCAAAATTACAAGGTTCGTCACGACTAGCCCTCAGAGAGCGATACAAATTAAAATCAGTCCAGATCTTTGAAGTTTTATCTCTTGGATAGCAGCAGATCTCCACTTATATTTCAAAAACCAATATAAAAGGGCAAATGAAGGATATATATACACCAATTTTCATTATATGTTTCATTATGGAAATCGGAACAAAATAAAGTGCCAAACAATGAACACATTTAAGTTCTGATTAATAAATAATATGAATATAATATGTCTTCTATCTGAATAGATTCTCCGATGGTGTCGGAACGTGAAACATCGAGTGAGGAAGTGAGTGTTTATTAACGTCACACTATAAAGCACCTTGAAGCCAATGGCGACAGACCTCGTAATTTTGAACCATGGTCAAGTATGGAATATCGAAAAGAAGTAAAGTTCAAAGAAAAATTTTGAAAACTTTTACATCATAGCAAGATGAATGATCCTGTTCATCAATGCCCCTCAGGGGGCTCACCTTCTTTAGGTGAGTACGGGTGTCACAGTCCCGAGGTGCCCTAGTGATCTTTTCCTTTTCCCACGGGGTTTACTGTCTTTGGTAAACACGGGCTTCGCGAACCCGGGGTACCCTAGTGATCCTTCTCTATTTTCGACCCTCTTTCTTGTCATTCAATTCATTCTTTCTTTCTCTTCCCGTCTAGACCACAGATATTAAAACAAATGTTTGGCGCAGTATAGCCGAAATCGGCTCTTGCGCCAATAAACCCCAAAATCACTCACTCACCCTGTTCATTAATGAGGAGATTCAAGACTATAGAACATATCATTGAAGAACTTTAAAAATTTTAACTCAGATTCAGAAATTTACCAAACATTCTCCAAAAAATTCACTTAGAGTATAAGGCATTGATTAAGTCTCCAAATCCTCAGTTGTATAAACACTGAACGAAACTGAAGTGAAATAATGAAACGAGGTTAATTAGTGAATTATTGTTTATTGGCACTAGTTCTTGTTGGGTCAAACTTCAGGTAAGCTAAAATAAGAGTTCACCTGTATCTGAAAGAGTCTTGAAAAAGATAAAACGAGGTCGTTAAAGTCATGTCATTAATGTCAAGGAATTCTAGAGTGCTTACTGGGTAGAAAAAAAGAGTCATTACGAAAAATTTCGTTGCGCCTTTAACGTGTATTTATTTATAAGTAAAAAAAAAAGTTATTTTTTTGGCATTTGAAAAATATAATTATTTTAAAAAATAAGAAAGATGTTTTTTTCCCCTTCTGTATACATTAAAAATTGTTATACACTTCTATCTGAGAATTTTTATAATAAACTAGATATGCATAGTTTAACTTTAACAGGATTATGGACTATTACATATTCTAATTTATTTTTTAACATTAGTTATTAGAACAAACTCCTATTTCAGCCCACACCTTTGGCAAAGAAAAAAATTAGTTCAAAATTGCTCTTGCCAATTTTTTTCCTGGTATTGGGCTTCTCTCGGAAATAAGAATAATAATAATTCGCCAAGTTGGGATAAATAAAGGTGTGGGGTCAAACAGAATCCAACCCCAATAAGAATTGAATAAGTCCGAAATTGATATTTTTTTAAGTGAAATTTTGAAATATAGGTACTTACGCATTATACCGTCGACCCATTTCGTCAAATCAAAAGACATCGCCAAATACCGCGATATACAACCAAAAGTGGAAACTACTCCTGAGCACTTTCGAACACAGCAATGATGAGGTTGACAGCATTTGACGAGATTTTTTGATTTGACGGTCAGTTTTCGTTTGGCGAAATTGGTCGACAGTATAATTCATGTATACCGAAATATATATTATAAAAGAAACTGAGTGTATTTAGCTTTAATACACACTTTTATTTATCGTTAGCTTGGCGAATTATATTTTATGTTCGTATTGGATAGAAGTCCAAACAAAAAATTAAACTGATAGGACCATTTTTTTTCTCCGTCGTTTTAGATGTAAAATTAAACAGGATTTTACCAAAGAAACCTCTTTCTTGGTATTGATTGGTTAGTCAGATATAAATGTCACTCAGCCGACACTTTTGGAGACGATACCTTAAGTATGAACAAAAAACTTATATGTTATAAAACTACTTCTATGCATAAGTTATTTCTATTTGTAATTAACATTTCGTCTGCGATCAGTTGGCAAAACATTGCTAACATCTTTTAGCGCACCATTTGGGTGTGTGTGACGAATTATCGCCTACGTCTGACTAACCAAACAATATCCGTTTCTTTTAAGGCTGTCTTCGGCTAATGTTAAAGAATAGGAACCAAATTCGGAATATTTTTTCAGATATAAAAGAACTCAAACATATTAATACTATATTCTGGCTTCACTATCCTGTAGAGAGCAGCATTTTTTTATCATACAACTCATTTTTAGCCAAGTTGACACATTTTATCTTTTTATAAAATGTGTTTCTCATTTATTATCCTATACCGTAATGCTAAATGAGTTATCCCATTACATGTTAAAAGGAAAAATGGATTATTTATGAAATATTTTGAAATTTTAAAAATACTATATTATAAGCAAATGCATGAATTGTGCAATGTCACAAATTTTTATAAAAACTGAGGCATTTTTTTCTGTTTGAAAATATGCTTCGCGTTAAGTCCACACTGTCGTACATATGGCGAAAACAGCCTTAAAAGTTCTACCGAATTACGATGGCTGTAACAATTTATTTTAGCACATGTGCAGTGCCGGTTTATTCATTTGGCACTTGGGGTGGGCTCCCAGGGCCCGGAAAAGCTGGACGGGAACGGGGAAATTCTCGATGACGCAAAACAAGCAAAATTTCGATTTTCGAAGGAACATTATTTTCAAAAACAAAAAGACTCCACAAATAAAAAAATTGTGTCACACAATCTACTTACAGTTCTTATTATACTATAACATAAATTTTTTTTAAATGAGTGCAATATTTTTAGGTGGCCGAGTGGTTTAGGCATCGGATCATGGCTAGCGTGTCATGAGTTCGATCCTAGTACCGCTGAAGACCCGCCGTGTAGGGGAGCAATGCACATTAAATCTGTCGAGAGCTCAAACGTCCTCCCGTGGTGTGGCGTGGTAGTTAGGAGAGGGGGTGCCAGCTCAGGTGTCGTCTGCGTCACTTGACCATGGTTCAAAATTACGCGGACTGTCGCCAAAAGCCCTCGTGTTGCTAATCAGTGCGACGTTAATATTCACTCACTCGCAATATTTTTAGAAATATAAAGATTTGAAAAAGTGCACTTCAAAAGGTACTTTCGTATACATGATGTTGATTAGGTATACCTGTAGTTTTCCTTTTATAACATATAAAACAGCAAATAATGCTGTTTCAGTTACAAAATTATACCTTTATTTAAATGCTCTAGTTTTTTATATATTTCATTGCTTAGTAATTTTTTAAAAAAAATTTGAATCTCGATTTTTTAAAATTTTGATAAAAATGGTTATTTTTTTTTTAGAAAATTGGCAGTAAAAATAAAAATAGTAACATTTCAGGAATTAAATTAGTAGCATTAAATACATTATTACTATACAAAAGCTCATACTAAATTTCACTAAAATATAATAGATTTTTCTACGGATGTACCTAAAAACTAAAAAAATACATTTTGAGTAATATGAAAAAACTAAATAAAAAAATAGTACAGCTTACTAAATTTTGATATTTAAAATATTCTATATAGATATGTTTTTATCTAGCATAAACACTTCTAAAGCATTCTTCTTCCTTTTATTTTGTCTTTCAATGGTCTTGGTATCTTTTTTGGCTTTTCAAACTGTCATCTAGGCTTCACAAATTCTAACTTTGTCAATATTTCGAAGGCCTTCACAAGTGTTTATCCCAAGATTTATTTTTAATGCTCTTAATAATTTTGTTCCTGCTTGTGCATCTTCATTAAAGCATATCACTGCGTTAATTACACTAGTTTGCAACTTTTTTTTTGCTCACAATTGGGTTTTTTGGAACTTGATTCCATACACAGTTATTGAAGCTTTCATTTGGGTTCTGGGTACGATCATGCAAACATTTTAGTAAAAGTTCTTTTGAAGTTAAGTCTCTAAAAATACATGTTTAAAAAATTATGTATATGTTTGTAATTACGTTTTTAATTTTGACAAGAACTGGTTCTGAGAGGGAATGTTTGTAGATATACTTTTCTCCAGATACAAAGACATTTGTTGTAACCGCTGTAGTTATTGTTTACATTTTAAAACTGCAATCACTCGCGTATTAGGCTTTAAACTTATATATGTTATACACATTTTTGGAATCAGCATTAAATTTACTTTTTTTTAAAGATAAAAATCAAAATATCGATTTTCCGAAGGTGAAAAACGTCTTGGCTCACTTAACCAGATTTTCTGGTTATAAATTTCGATCATCCAGTGAGAAGGGGGCCTATAGATCTTTTGATCCCAGGGCACGAAATGAGCTTAAATTGGCACTGCACACGGGTTTAAAAAATATTAGACAATTTGACATTATATTGAGGTGCCTGCTCAGATATCGTTTTCCTCATTTGACCGATTCAAAATTACGAAATACGTTTCCAATACCCAACGTGCAGCTTCGACGTCAATGAATAAAAAAATTAAATCCAAATTTGGCGCCTTGTGGGCAAGGAGAAATTTGATGCAGGAAATACATATTGAACTCTGATGTTTTGACAGTTTTATATAAAAGCCTTAAACATATTTTAACATAAGTTAAATATCAAATTTAGTTGAATTCATCAGCATAAAACTTCGTTTTCGTATGATTTTATGCAACTCAAATCCCCTCAGGGGGCTCACCTTCTTTAGGTGAGTACGGGTGTCACAATCCCGAGGTGCCCTAGTGATCTTTTCCTTTTCCCACGGGGTTTACTGTCTTTGGTAAACACGGGCTTCACGAACCCGGGGTACCCTAGTGATCCTTCTCTATTTTCGACCCTCTTTCTTGTCATTCAATTCATTCTTTCTTTCTCTTCCCGTCTAGACCACAGATATTAAAAACAAATGTTTGGCGCAGTATAGCCGAAATCGGCTCTTGCGCCAATAAACCCCAAAATCACTCAGTCACTATGCAACTCAAATATTTCTGGAGCAATATATCCCTTATATGAAATCCGTTATCGCTTACTTTCTTGACAACTATTCTTAAAAAACAAACGAATTGGAGCATCCTAACATGTGAGAATAAGTAACTAATAATAAATCTCTGTGCAATATCAGTTTCGCGTGGTTTTGCAAGACAGAAACCTATCCTTACTTCCTGGGGCGACACAAATCTCAACGGCGCAAATTCTGTGATTCTGTCGTCATGCTATACCTGTTGATTCGCAGATTTAAATAGAGAAGGTAAGAGCTTGCCAATAACGTGTTTTTCTTTTCGTTCCTTGACGGCGTAGAAAAGAAAATACCGAGGTGGTCTCCTACCCAAACAACCACCGCAGAAGTAGCGGGAATTTTTGGCAAGCAACCGAAGGGGACGATGACTTGGCGGGATTGCTAGCGGCAGAGTTAGCACTGCAAACGATAAGCGCTAATTTAGCGATGTTCTGCATTTAGGTCTAGGTGAGGATGGAGATTTATTAAAGCAGAGCCTTCAGACAAGAAATGGAAAAAAAAAAAGTCACTGATTTGCATCATTATTTTTATGTAAATAACTAGTTTGAAATCACGAATTTTTTTTTAATGTATTAAGAAGGAAAAAAAATTTTATCTTAAAAGAAATAAGTAATATAAAAAAAATTTTTAAAATCAATTCCTACTTTGAATGGATGAATATAAATTATTTTTTTACGATTGAAAATTTGAACTATATATAGAGAGAGAGCGAGAGGGAGAGTGTGAACTAATAGTAGGAATTGAAAAAAGAGCATGATTTGTCTGCATTGTTGTAACAATGCACACCCGGTTTGGCAAGTTTAGCTGAAAAACCGGGTTTAGACGCCAATTTCTGACATTGTTTTAGCAGTTACGTTGTTGCAACAATGGAGACAAATCTAATTTGGCGTCGAAAACCGGTAATTAATTAAATTAAATTAATTAACCGATAATTAATGAATTAATATTTGAAAAACTGTATTATCATCGAGTGTCCTCCACTACGAGGTTAAAAAAAATTATTTGAACTTTCTCGGATGAATAGAAATTATTTTATTAACGTTTGAAAATTTGAACACGATAAATATATATATATATATATAGAGAGAGTGTGGCTAATATAGTAGGGAATGAAAAAAATATATATACATGCTACTTTTGCTCCGTGTATATAGTAATGCTAGTGGCAATCTTAGAATTGATACACATACACAGTCAGCATAAAAACTTGTTTTATAAAAATAAAAAAAAGAAATGTTTTAAAAAAATTCTAATAATATTAACAAATTTTTTGATTTTTTAAAATAAAAATTAAAAATTAGTATTTTTTTAAAAAAAAAGGGGGGGGGCTATTGGTATTTTTCTAATTTGAATTTTGTATTTTATTAAACTTTTCAAACAATATTGAACTCAGAGAACACAAAAAGAAATGTTAAATGCGATCAATTTGAAACATTTTTGTTTTACATTGCATAAAACTAAACTTCTCCAAAGTTCAATAAAAAAGCTTAATTTTTTTTTTTTTACATTAACTGCTTTTAAGGTACATTAAAAATATTTTTTTGCTGATAGAGAAGGGAAAGTTTTAATGCAAATGGTATACTTAAGATTGAAACAATTTAGAAATTCTTTACGTATGTGTATATTATGCATATATACACTAGCCGTTACCCACCCCCTTTCCTGGGTATTTCAAAACGTTGTGTGTCTATATATATATTTTTAAGTGATTGATATCTAACTCCACGATGAAGTTTATCACAAATACATTCTTATAGTCCTCACCTCTTGAATTAAAAAAGGATAGGACTTGAATTTCGAAAACAGAAGCATATTTATCTTTTACACTCCTCTGGGTGTCGATTTCCGCAAAACCCGTTTTTGGTGGATCTCTAAACAACAAAAGAAACATGCTTGCCAAATTTAAAATCTGTAGGTTTATAGTTCAAAAGTGGAATTTTTTATCTGTAATAACCCTCGCATCTATCTTGGGAGTCAATTTCCGTCGTTAGGAGACCTGAATTAAAAAAAAGAAAGATATCTGCCAAATTTCACGTTGTAACGGGTTCTATTAGGGATCCTTGCTAATCCTCTAGGAAATATAATTTTAATACGACGTAAGATGATTATAAAACCTCTTTCTGTAAGGGACCACGATTAATGTTAATGAAGATTACTCTTCAAACTGAAGTGAAGATGGAATTTGGGATGGTGATTATTGTCAGGCGGAGAGACAAAGAATTTAGGGATGCTAATAGTGGAATCGCCGTAGTGCAGTTTGAAACAATCCGACGAGCCGTTCAAGAACTAGCATTATTCTCGAAGTCTCTTCTATTGATAAGCATAAGATTTAGATTCTAGACCTCAGGCACCTTAGATTAGACCTTGGATTCTAGATTTGAGACCTCAGTTCTCAATAGGGTTTGCAGCCCCGAGATCCCGGTGTTTTTTCCAATCCCGGGATTAAAATAACTAATCCCGAGGTTTAATTTCTGTCTGAATTACATTTAAAATTTTTTTCTCATATGCAACTCTCATAAAATATATGCAGCTCTCATTTCTCGTATGGGAGAACGTCACACAGATTTAAGTGGCTCACTGAAATACTTACATAATATAAGCAACATCTCAAGAATAGATTTTGTCACAGCTCCTTCTTCAATTAAATTCCATTAATTAATAACGGACCTGCTCGAAAGACTTGAGACACTTCAAATCCCATTGCATTATTAACAGCTCATGCAAAGGGATCTTCAATTTCAAATAAGGTAACACTTGAAATTGATTCATATTCTGATTCAATAACTGGATCAATTTATGTACAAAAACCATTAAGTGTAGTAGAAGAACTAAATAAATTTAATAAAGAGGTATATGCACCAATGCAGTCTACTAGATTTGAGACACTGTCATCAAAAATTCAAAAAGAAATGTCTCTTTTTCTTTAAAAATAGAGGGAGACGTGGTCACTGCCTGGAAAGAACATACTCCTATTTAATGACAATAATACCTACTAGTAAAGAATCGAACGTTCATTTTCTTCGGCAGGACAATTTGTAACAAAAATGAGAAGCCGTTTCAACGATGAAACGCTGGACGAGTTCTGTTTTTTAAAAGCTTATTTACAAAAACACAAGAAATGAAGAAATGTTTTTTTTAAAAAAAAAAAAATTTATTATGTACTATGAATTAATTTAATAATTATCAATTAATTCTTTTTATTTGTTTCAATAAAATTAATATTAAACCAATTTTTACTTATATTTTCAGTTTTATTATGCAATTTCAACTATGCTAGTATGTAAGTATTTTTAATAAATAGTCCAATCCTAATCCCGAGATTTGGATAACGTAATCCCGAAATCTCGGGTTTGAAAATATGACACGGGATTGCAAACCCTAGTTCTCAAAAAAGCTCCCTGTCGTTAAATTTTGAAGTGAGGTGATGGAACACTGCATCACCAATTTGACCAATCGGCTTTTATTGATTGAATTATGTTGTAACGGGTCTATTCGTGAGCCTCCTACTAATCCTCTCGGGGAAAAACTATCTCTTTAAATATTGTTCTATTAAAAACTTTTTCCCGAAGAAGAAGACGCGGTTTATGTAAATTGGGGCTTATATATATTTAAGCATTTACTTTTAGGTTCGAGAGAAAGAGAGGTTAGGTGATAGTGATTAACGTTTAGTTGTAGAAAGCTAGTCGAGAATGACTCGCCGATTAATTACTTAATATTTAAGATTGATAATTGACGATTTGGTCAATGAGGTTTATTTGAATTTGAATCATATCGACTAGGGGTCAAATAGCTGAGAACGGATTACGATTATTTAGGGCGTATATTACCAAAACGTTCCAAAAGTAAGTGATTCAATTCATGATTAAATATTAAATATCTCGTCTACCTCGCTTTTGCTCCAAAACTTAAATATAAGTGGATTTCCTACCCTGGGTCATTTGAATTGATTGAGAGTACAATAAAATAGATTTGTTTGATTATGGCTGGTTTTCATTCTAACACCCAAACACTGATAGATGCCAGGGAACATCCATCCCAAAGTGACATTAGAAAAGTATATTGCTTTTGAATAAACTGAAGGCATTTGGAATTAAAAGAATCCTGTACTACGCTTCGCTCGCACTTTCCGGTGCAAGCAAAGAGGAAAACGCAAAACACGAACTTTTAGTGTTTCCATTTTTGTCGTTGTTGTTGTAGCTCCTGCCTGCATGATTTGTAAATGTCTTGCTTTGTGCAATGTGTGCTGTGTCTCCCAAAATAGCCTCAAATGATCATCAATAAAAGAACGTGTCGTCATAAGCTTTCCTGGATCCTTTACTAATTTGGTTTGTTCAAGATTTCTAAAATATTATTATTTGTAATTAACCCTTAATGGAAAGGACGTATTAATCAAATCTGACTTCATCATGGATAACTGCTTGGTTCAGACAGCTCTTTGAAAACTACTTTATCATCAAAAAGGCTGCAACCTCTCTGTAGTCATCAACCTTCAGAAGTGCTTTCCTTGGATTTCTCCAGTCGTAGGAAACGATAAAAATTACAACCAAAAGGGAGAAGAGAAAAAAAGAAACACACTCTATAACTGTCACTGTTGGAAATTCCTGGAAAAACATCGCTTTTGCTCAGTCCCTTAGACAAGACAACAAAGAATGGGGAGGGAGAGGCATCTGAAAAGAGAACGGTGCCAACTTCGTCAGCCCTCCCGCCGGATCTAAAAATATGCTTCAAGTTGTTCATCCGCAAGTCAGACGTACACTTTCCAAGTAGAATGTGTGTGTGGATCCACTCTTGAAATCTGTGTGCAATGAGTATTTGCCAAATGTATTATTCAAGTTTTGATTGGAAAGAAAGAGCTTGAAGAGGCTTACTATTAACGCCCTTTTCAGATCTGAAAAATAATAGGAATTGTTTTGCTATAGGAAATATTTGCCATAAATATTTTTCTTTTCTCTATTTTTATTTCCCTGAATCCTTTTATTTTTGTCAGTCCTTTTCTTTTTCTCCTTCCTTTTAAATTGTAATTTGCATTGTTTGTTGTTCTTCGTCGTATTGAAGGCTGGAACTTGGAATGAATTTCGGGAAGTTTATTTATTTTCTTAAGGTTGCCTTATTCACAATGTTAATCAGAACATTTTTCGCGTCAAAAGAGCGTTCGAACATAATTATTACATATCGACTTCGCTTTTTTTTAGATCAGAGCTCGGCAACATTGTTGCTGAGATGTTGCCAAACCAATCTACTAATATGATACAGGATGTCACACAGTAGGAAATATTTAAAATAATTCCCTCGGACGTGCATACAGAGTTAGGAAAAAGATGCCAAGAATAGAGATATAAAGTTTTATTATATCAATTTTACATCACCTAAAAATATTTATTAACATAAAAAATAAACAACATAAAGCATAACTATTCATTCATCATAAATAAAGATTTGTACTTATATTATGTGTATTTTAAAAAAAGATATCTATTTAAAATAAGAAATAAATAAAAATATATAAGTACTCCTTCAGTATATTTAAATAAAAAATAAATATTTAATGCAAGCAAAATTCGCGTCCCTACACCTCTTTAATTCATATCGCAATATCAGGAGTATAATTTGTGGCTAATATTTTTAATGTGAAAAAAGGCGTGTTTACATAGATATCTAGAACCCAAATCAAAAAGCACAGTACATGTAATTTTCTCTTCAAACAGTTAAGGCTCTCCAGTAATGACATCCAACAGTTTAAAATATAGCTGTCGATTTATATATATCTTTAGTTATCTTTTAGATTTACCCAAAATTTCGTAGATTTTATTCTCCATATTTCTGAAGATATTATTTCAGTGTGCTCCATTTCAAAATTATCAACTTCTATCCACTCAAAAATTGACAGATTTGTAAAGTGGTGTGGGGGACCGTCAAGAACTGAACTACGTGCCAAATATGGCATACGTGCCATGAATTGCAGACACCTGCTTTAGAGAGTACACATTTTGCAATTAATGTACGAGACAATAATTTTTTTATATGGTACCAAATGGGTTCTACAATTCATTTTTCATATAGTAATGCCAAATAGGTTTTGAAATCTACGTGTCCATATGAAATAAAATGTGTATTTTTTTAATGTTTTTGAATTTTAAGAATCAATAAATGGGTGTGTTTACATCGCAATATCACAATTTTATACTAAAATCGGAGCAATTTTCTGTTTGAAAATGTGTTCCACTTTTGGCATAAAGAAAAGACACCCTTAAAAGCAGTATTTATCTACGTGAGGGCTTCTCTACCCTCTCCTATAAATTATAAGGTTCTTTCCAGTTTTCAATTCTTAAACTGTATACATGAGTAATACAATTTTCAACAGGATTTTTTTTATCTCTGCATAAGTTTAAACCTTAATCCATTTTATGGATGATAGAGCCTAAAATAAGTCAGAACAAAGTAAATTGTACAGATAATTTAAATACAAGGTTTGAAAAAAAATTGGTAGTTATAGAGAGACTGCCGATAGAAGTGAAAACTTAGAACTTTTAGTATAAAAATTTGAAATTTCATAATGTTTGAATTAAAATTATCAACTTCAATCTGGTTTTCACATCTATTGACACTCCGAGCAACAATTATATGCCTGTTTAATATGTTTTTTGTTATTCAAATATATTACGGGCTGTACAAGATCATGACAAAATATAAATACAATTCAATTGAAATAACAATTAATATACAATCATATTATTTATGGATAGTATTTGTATTTACTTAAATTTCAATGTACTTCATTTTTAACATTATTTTAATTGTTTGTATTATTGTCATCATTAATTTCACAACAATACTTAGACTTTTTGAACTTTCAATTATTTCATTTTGTTCTAAAAAAGATACAATAGGCTTATGGTAACTAAAGTAAGAAAGGAAAATGTTTGATTCAAATTTATCTTAGTATCGCCTAAAAACCGCATCGATCGTCGTTTTATACACTGCTGGCCACCATAAATGCAACACAAAGAAAGACAACAGATATCACAAAAAAAATTATTTTGTAGATAACATGTTGACCAAGTATTAAATGATTAAATTTATAGACTTCTGTGAAGTGTGGTTCCTGCCAGAATCAGTAGCCAGAGTAGCCGCCATTGTTGGAGATCACCACTGCCACACGCCTCGGCATTGATTCAAAGAGACTTCGGATGTGTTCTTGGGGCACAGCAGACCAAGCAGCGTCCATACGTTGCCAAAGTTGATCTGGTGTGGCAGCTGGGGGTGTAATCTGGGTCAATCGTTGAGCAACCGTGGACCACATGTTTTCTATCGGCGAAAGATCTGGAGAGCGAGTCGGCGAGGGAGCAATTCAATGTGGTGATTGATGAAGAACTTTTGGACAACGCGTGCCAAGTGTGGTCACGCATTATCCGGTTGAAATATGGCTGTGGTCAAGCCCTGGAGGTAAGGAAGGACAACTGGCTCCAACACCTCGGGGATGCAGCGCTGGCTGTTTAAAGTACCGGCAATGCGTACTAGAGGAGTGCGAGAGTGATATCCAATACCACCCCATACCGTAATACTCGGTGCAGGACCAGTGTGGCGGTGCATAACGCAGCTGTTCAACATCCTCTCTCCACGGTGTCTCCAGACTCGAATTCGACCATCGTGGTGTTGCAGACAGATGCGTGACTCGTTAGTAAAGACAACTTCATTCCATTCTGCCGCCCACATCCTTCTTTCATCGCACCATTGGCGGCGGAGACGTCTGTGGTTCTGCGTCAATGGTAGAACAAGCAATGGAGGTCTTGTGGGCAGACCACTCTGCTGTAAACGGCGTCGAATGGTACGCGCAGACACTGAATGATGCGTTACAGACTCAATGTGGTGTGCTATGGTTCGTGATGTGACCGAGCGATCCGTCACTGCCATGCGCACAATTTGCCTGTCCTCACGTGAAGTGGTGCACTGAGGTGGATGCGATCGACCACGTCGGTCCGTCGTACCCTCCTGCATCCAACGGTCACATATACGCATTACAGTTGTTTGGTTTCGTCCAACACGACTACCGATTTCCCTGAAAGATAATCCACAACCTCGGTAGGCCACTATCCTTCCTCTGTCGAACTCGGATACTTGATCAAAAGCTGATCGCTGTTTTCTACGAGACATAACTGATTGTTTTTTTGAAAAAAAAAACACAAGAAAAATACAATTTCCGCACTTGAAATCGTCGAAATCTCCAAGCCTTAAATAGCGCTTTGAGGTGGCGCCACAGGCGTGCGTGATGTGTGTCTGCGCTGAAATTCTAATCATTTGCATATCTCACCTCCGCTAATGCATGTTGTAAATTTCATGTTATTTGCGTGCTTCCTTCAGGGTGTTGCATTTACGGTGGCCAGCAGTGTATTTTGTAGTATTGAGTATTCAATCATTGGACATATTTAAACTAAGTATTTCATTTAGAAATTCAATTAGTGGTAGATTTTTATCATCTGCAAAGTTAATATTGAAGTCTCCACTTAAAATCATCGGTACATTATCACATATTTTTCGCCAAATCTTTTTTCGAGTATTTCAGAACCTTCTTTTGTATAAATCATCAAATTTTTGAATACAAATTGTTGTATCTGTCTCATAGATTTTCCACGCGAAATATAAACAGCAACCATTAATATGCACTGCCCATTCTCGGAATCGCAACGAGCAACGAATATTTCGCATATACCAGAAACATTAACACCAATGCTTCTAGTGAATTTAGTATGTATGTCCATATGTGAAGTAATGAAGTGTGACGTATCTTGAGTATTGTGATAAATAGGTACGCCTGCTGCTGGAACTTCGGGTCTTTTATAACTTACAACAAAGTTGAAATTCGGAATATCAAGTGGTTCTTCGTTTTTCATACGAATTTCTGACAAAAGCAGAACCCATTTGACTTTTTTACGATAGCATCATTTTTTAGGTCAGCTGCATGCACATGCAAATTTTGACAATTGAATGAAAATATCGATAATCCTTTCTTGTTGGAGATGAATTCTAGAAAAGTTTTGATGACCGTTTGTAGTGTATTGTTTCGTAACCTTTTCAATTCTAACGTTAGATCCTCTCGATGACTTGTTGATCTTTTATGATGTTTATTTGCATTAATAACCATATTTTAAACTTCATCAAATTAATCTTGAATTATTATTAGATTTTATAAAATTTTTAATTTCAAAATCCACGATAAAAATATGGTTGAACAACTAGAAATCAGTTTTATCACGGTAGTAAGAAAACGTCTAAACCACTGTGAAATGCTAATCCGTATTGCGTGATGCATTGCAGAGGTTAAATATTATAAATTAAATATTATAAAATAAATAATACAAAATTTTCAAACGCCAGAATAAATACGAAGATTTAAACTAATTTTAAATAATATAAAACTTTCAAACGCCAAAATAAATACGCGTATTTAAAATTATTTTCTGTTATTTATTTTTTATCTTAAAAATATTAGTACATTTATTTAGTACTCACTATTGTTCTGCACAATGATTCTTCAATTAAACGATTCAATAATAATCAAACAAAAACACTATTTCAACAATGCACAGTATATACACATTGAAATTTTCACTAAATCCATTTAATTTCACTTATAAGATGAACACAGCACTATACGTCGGCTGTATAGCTACAGATATACTGCTATAAGCATGTCGGTGACGCGAACGCACGAGATTTCAACCATCCAAAAAGTGACATCGCCGCATCAAAAAAAAAAAAAAAGTGATCATCGCCGCTAAAGAAGTTTTCACTTCAAAAATAGGAAGCTATTTTACCTTATTCGGAAAGGCATCAAGGCAAATCAATAAGAACGATATTTGAGAAATTTATGCTCAAAATTAAGGTGGGTAGGAAGAAATTAAGTTTCACATGTTTTGATTAAAAGTGGACCATTATGAATTTCCAAATTTGAATTAGTTCCATATTATTGAACGCGTTTAAATTGACTATATTCATATACTTTTTATTCTAAATCAAAATCATTTTGTAACTTCGCTCCTATCCACTAATTCTTAAGAGGGAAATATTTTCAGTCATTCGTTTGATTAAAGAAACTCTTTTTGTAAAGAAACCACGGCTGTGTAAAGTAGAGCAGCTATATTTTAAACTTAGTGAATCGAACTCGAGGAAGAAGATAGCAGTCAGATGTGTTAAGGCTAGTTTAAATGCAATTTGCAAGATTTACATTTCAATTATCTGCGTATCTAAGAACAAAAGAGAAGGACCCTTGTGGTTCGAGTCCAAGGAAATTAGACGTGTGTCTGCATTATACTAGATAAGTTCTTTAGTAATAATTATTATTATAGAAAAAGGCTCCCATTAGCTATTTACAGAAATTGATTATAATTGGAATTGAAAAGAGCAAAAAGCTTGTTGAGTTTTAAAGATGTCTCTTCCTTCAGTTAATCTTCACACTAACGCAAAAGGAGATTCTCTACAAATTTCTGTAAAATTTTTTAATATAATGATTAAAATTCTTCTATTATTACATCTGAAATAAAATAAAAATGTAATAAATGTTTAATAAAATGCAAGTGTAAAAACTATTTATTTTCAGAATTAAGAAGAAAAAACTCGAAATGGTATATGTTCTCCGAATTTCATTCGAATTCAATAATTTCCTCCAGAGATATTTCAAGGAAACCACCAAGGGCTATATACTAGTTTAATCGCAAAGGATTCTTTATTTTCCTCGTTTCTTAATATCGCCTGATAAATGAATCTGTAATAACAGTCTTATAAATTGGTGAATAGCCCCTTAAATCTGCACGTTTCCAAAATTATTGAAGGGAATTAATTTCCTGAACTTTTAAACTTGTAAAACTTAGAACAAGAGGAATCTAAGTATCTAGAGATTTCGATTTGTTACACTCTCCTGTTTTTCCCATAATTGGGTTTAATAATTCCTTTTCTTATAATTTGTCGCCTTTATTTTTATGTTTTATGGACGTGAAAAGTTTTCTATCGTTTGGTGTAAAAAGCACTTTGAAAAGTGTTAAGTAGAAAATGACTAAGCTGGAATTTTCGAAACATTAACATAAGAGACGCACTTTTTAAGCCCTGTAACTCGGTAACTTCTCAGCAGAGTTTTATGACATTTGAAAAATTCTTTTAAATCTATCTTAAGAAATGAGAAACGCGAAAAAAATTACATTAATAATGATTTATTTTTTTAAAGGAAGTAATTAATTATACAAATTAAGTTTATTAATTCATTAACATCAAAATTTAGTTCTTTCTCTTTGAGCTATTAAGAACGATACTGCTGTTGCGTTACTCATGAGAAATTTGAAAGAGCTAATAGGGATGCTTCATTTCTTGACGTGTGTACTTATGTACAGTCGTCTTGGAAATCATGTTGTCATCAACAGAGCCGATAGGCTAACACCATTCGCTCAAAAAGCAGTATAATGGTCTTATTATTTAGTGAAACGAAACACGCTATCGGATCTCTGATTACTTTTTCGAATTCAGTGAATAAATATAGAACCATTCCGCCATCTCTTCGACTCATTTCTTTGTTTGAACAAATTAGAACAGCTGACTCTTTCAGAGCAATCGTTGTGTATGTAGAGCAGGTTACCTATGCCCCACCTCGCCACGTGTTTGCTCGTCTTCCTCCGAATTCTTTTCAGACATAGCACACGTCTCGTTATTCGGTGGAATTCGAAAACAATCTCGTCAACTGTCTTTCGTTACGTGACGATCCTTACCTTTTCTCCCGCGATTTCCTTGGAACAAAGACACTTCTTCAGAAGGAGTTCCAAAATAAACCTATCCTCCGCCATTTCGACGTTGCACCTGTTTCCCAGGAACGTTGACCCAGATGAGTGCAAAAAAGTTTTGGGGGAGCGTCATACCTTTCGGTGTCGTGGTTTGCAACAACCAAGATGTCCTCGAGGAACGTCACTTCGTGCAGAAGGGGGTTCCAAGCTATTTTAAATGCAAAAAAGAAAAAAAAATTACAGGAGGTTACGCTCCCAATGATTTTCAGGTTGCGATATTCGGTTGTTGGGCAAAAACCTAGTTAGACATCGAGTTTTGATTGGCTTATTGGAACGATTAGTATTTTGGGTACTGAAGTTGTGTAAACTTACCAACAGGGAAATGCAAACCAAATCTTTTGAAAAAAGGAAAGGGTTAAATCGGAACACTTAGTTACACATTTGTAATGAGTTATTCTATAAAACTTATAAAATATGTAAGCATGAAATTGTTTTGAATTGTACATGAATAAAATTATTATACATATAATTTGTTTACTTTTTGTAACTTCTCTCTCACATATTATTCTAATAAAAAACACTTTTATAACTTTAAAACATATATTTATTTTTATTTTACAAATGCCACACACTACAATAGCACCTATGCCATTAATGCACGTGCTCTCCAATATTTTTCGACAGTTGAATTAAGGCTAATTAGTGCAGGGCACACGACCAAATGTTCAGCTGTCATAGGCTGACCAGATTCACACAGAGTATAGTACGGTGAGTTGGAGATACCAATTCTGTAGAGATACGATCTCAAACAGTCATGACCTGTCAACGGTCTAAAATGAGCTACAGCAGCTTTTCTAGGAGCCCCGGCACGGGTCCTTGTTCAAGATTACCCAGTTGTTATCCTTCGACATTTCCTCAACTTTCATTTTAAACTTATGCTTAAAAGCCGTATTAGAAAAAAGCCCTAAGGAATGAAAGGTTGAAATCCTCGTGAGTCTTTGGATCACAAGGGCTCATTTCTTAGCAAGAAAGTCAACATACTCATTCCCAGCAATGTCACAATGAGCCGGTATCCACAATAAAGAGATTTTATGAGAAAAATCTTTTAAGAACGATTTGCCTTTTAAAGTTCTTTGTGAATTACAGAGGTAATTTTGAAAAAGAGCTTGTAATGCTGATTTAGAGTCGGAAAAGATTGCGGCCCTGTTGAACTCGGACCTTCATAGTGATAGTTGCTCGACCGCTACTGCATTTCAATCTCTCCATCGAAGGCAGTAGTAAAAATACCTAGTGGTAGGTAAAAGCTAAAGAATTCACAGAAGATACCTTAAAATATGTATTAAGTTGCTTGAAATAAGCGTACGTCATTCAATCTTAATGAATTCTCTTTTTATAATCAAAGCTCATTATTATCGATTGCATATATGTATGTAATAATTCCCTTTAATTTCTCTTAGCAACTTTTTAATTTGTTATAGTCCTGGCCTTCAGGACTAGCGCGTAAATAATTAACTAGCTTACCCACATAACGGAATAATTGTAACCGTATCTCTTGAAAGTTAACAACTTGCATTTTTAAAGTAAGATTACATCAGAATCTATCGAATAATATCTTTCCACCGATCATAGTCTCCGTCCACTGAAGTCACGCGGATTCCAAGACTTCCTGTTGCCGCTTCATATAAATACGCAGGACTCTGAGAAAACTTTCTCTTTGTCTTCAATATGTGTAGCTAGCTGCAGCTCGTGTTTTTTTTGTGTGTGTTGTCCATACCCTGTTTTGTGTCTAAATGTGAAATAAAAGAGATTACTTACAGCAAGACGATTCCTCATCAGTTCAACATCTTTTCACATTCTCTTCCATTTTCAGCCAAATGATCAATAATCCAATAATTATAATAAATAATACCATTCTCGTGGTGTTGTTATATATATATTTGAAATATATTAAAGCAGGGGTTCCCAATGTGATTTCAGCGGGCCCCCTGGGAAGTCCTTGTCACTGCTGAGGGGTTCATTGAAAATTAAAATTAATTTCGGTGCGTGGACAATAGTATGGGTCCGCGGAAGGTTTAATATAAAGTATTTGTAACCATTTCCATTATTATGAAAATTTAAAAAAAATTAGTCATGTGATTTTTGCGTGTTAAAAATATTTAGAGTAAAATTTTTTTAGATTGGTACATAAACTACAAGTAATGACGAGCATCGTATGGTGGAAGTCGGGCCTATGCTAGTTTAAAAGGAACGGAATCTCGCCGCTACATGCAAAAACTTGGGTAAAACTGACAGCATAAAAGAGTCGTACATCTAACAGTCCAGTTCTGTTTTGTACATGGTCGCAATAAGTGAAGGGAATGCAACAAATTTTTCTCAGTTTTAAACAGAGAAAGCAGTACTATATTCTTTGTATTGCACGAAGATAGCAATTCATTGGTTGGAAGATCTCATTGAAGAAAATGTGCTTCTACATCTTAATGCCCCAAAAGTTATAATTTGAATAAATACTTCCAGGTATCACAATGTTTTATTTATACTTTATTTTTAAGCCAATATTTACCATTCGGGAAATATTTTATTTTTTCTACTATGCATTGAATTAAAGTTATTTCTCTTGGGGTTTCATGGCCAAGTTTTGGGTATAAAAAGACGTCTATGGGTACTGTAAGTTAAGGAACCATTACTCTAAACCTATTTGTCATTCTCAAAATTTAAGGTTATTTAATTTTTTACAAAAAAAAAATGGACAACATTGAATTTTGAAAACTATTTTTCTGTCATTTTCTTATGCAAAGGAAGTTTATCATAGAAATTTATGCTTATCATATTTATCTTTCAAAAGAACTAAAATTAAGCATATATAAATAATATATGCATTTTCCGTAGGGTCGTGCACAGTTTATAATAACATTGGTAGCATCATTAGGAGCTTGATAAAGAAGCTGTGAGATAAAATCTCACTGTTGATAATTTTTGGAAGAAAGATTCAGCTTTAAAACTGATGTATTGCTGCACAAGTGTGTCTGAAGAGTCCTTAATAAGATATATATAGATTACAGGAGTTAATGCTCTTATTGCATCTGATGGTAAACACTTCTGTTAGCAGTACATTGTTCAAAATGCAGAACTTGGCGACGTTTCTTAATGAGGAAAGATGTTGTTGATTACAAGTTTTTTTTTCGTGTCGTGTTTTTGCATTTTCTCTTTGTTTCCATGACATACTTTTTTTAAAAATTTATTTTACGCTATTTCTTTTCATATTGCTCACAAAAAATACTGGCATGCCGTCATCATTGTGTACTTAAAAATAGAGTATAATGCTATTTATTGTAAAGTTAGGGGGAAAAAATTGTTATTATAGTACAGCAAAAAAGAGAAAATTAAACGTCGTTTGAATGTGTTAGATATATTGTGGAGCCGAAAGTAAAATCGTATGTAATCATATTTAAGTATCCATAAATGGGATCACGCCTACACTCATACATACCATAGTAAAACTAGATTTCAAAAAAACTTAAAAATTTGTGAGATTCGCTTTCTTTTTGAGTTTTACATTTTTCAAATTATTTTTTTTCTATTGAATTTATTTTTTTCCAGCTTCATTTCATGAAGTTTGTGATAGTGGTCGGTTCCTGCTCGACTCTGAACCCTCTTGTCTACCTGTAAACCCGGCTAGATGTGTGGGAGAAACTGAATGATACACATACATGATTTCAATCTAATCAATTTATTAATTCAAAATATCAATCAGACACAATACAAAGCTAATTAAGGTAGATGATTAAACAGTGGAGTGCAGAGGTGAGATTCTCTAACACGGGGATACTACTACAGACCTCAACTGAATCTAAGATAGCTTAATACGCTCAAATATAACTACGTCGTACACTAATAAGCTAACTTCTACTTAATCAAGCTCACAATACCTGCACTTTTTATGCATCGGATCCTATACTGGAAACTTGCAGGTGATCTCTCTCAGCTTGATCATTGTCGTTGGATCCACGCTCTGTAATCTTTTTCCTGGACAACTCCAAGTCTTTTAACTAATTCCACTCTCTTTCAATTTTCAACTTACAGCTAACGCGCAAACTCTATGTTAACTCCTACTTGCCAACTCCAACGTGTCAACTCACAAACTCGCAAAACCAGAATTTATATAATATACTTCATTTACATAATCACGCTTCCTTACTCGGTGAAAGTTGGTTGAAATAAATATTTTCCTAAAAGAGTCACGGAGGGATTAGTAGAAACTTGTAGAGATCCGTCACAAGTTGCTTATCAAGGTATCAAAGAGCTTAAATGATCTACGCTTTCTAATACAGAAATATATAAGGCAAAAGGGACTCACTAACTCAGTCCCGCATCACAAGATTTCCGGAACAACAATTCAAACTTTAAATTTGGCAAGGATGTTTACTTTGTTGATTAGCTATCTGGTAAAAAAAAGTTCTGGTGCAAATCGACTCTGATAGGGAGGTTACAAGGTTGTAAAAGGTAATTAATTATAATTCACAGTTTTAGAAATTCAAGTACTTCCCTTTTTAAATCAAGAGGCGAGGACTGTAAGAATGTTTTTGTTTGCAATTGAAAGCTTAATGCTAAGACTTATATGTCAATAACATCAAAACAATATAGTTATAGTCATACAACATCAGGAAATAACCTAATGAAACTGGTGGGTGACACCTAGCTTAGTATATAATAGTGCTCATGGAGACAGCCAAGAACATAGTTTCATGTGAATTGCCATACTTCCTAGAAAGGAATGGCAACCCGTAGCTATACGTGGATTTTAACAGGTATAGCATCTAGACACGGAGTCTAATCTAATTTCAGAATTAATGATTTTTATAAAAAAAATACACAATTTCCTGTCAGACTTTCACTTAAATGCCTTTCTGCAAAGGTATTCAAGAGGAAGAAGTACTATTGCCCTATTTCTCGTCAGAGTGCAAACTTAAAGATCTTGGACTATATTTTAAGACAGGGGGTAGGAAAACAAACAAACAAAACAACAAGAAAAAAACCTCTAGCAACGTTTTTCTTCGCAGTGTTTTTTTTTGAAAAGGGGAAGCCTCTATTTTTCTTGACCTTAAAGCAACATTTCACTTCTTTTCGTATCTCCAGAGAAATAATTAGGTTTAACCTTGGGGTTTTCTGCGGTTGCTGACGTCGGGATGAGGAATATGCTGTTGTCTTGCCAACAACCTCAGTCCCTGGAGATACTGTGCTTAAAGGGTTCTGATTGGGATGGCTCTGAGCAGTTTGGGCGAGGAAGTGGTTATTTTGAATATAAATATGGCGAACATCTGGTGAAACTAGTCTTATCTATAGTGAAGAAAAGTATCATGTTGAATTTTTTATAAGCCTTTTTATGTTGTTTTTTCCTTCTTCCATACTCCATTTTTTTTCTCGTGCTTTTTCTTATTCTTTTCAAAATAAAGAAAATAAATTTTCTGTTCAAAGAGTGCTTATTAAAATTTATTTCTTCGAAGAGGAACAATTCTTCAAGAGCTTTTTTGAAAAAAAGCATTTATTCTTTAGTTAATTTTGTGTCAAAAATGAAATCGGGCTATGAATTTCTCTTTTCTCAAGGGTTTTCTGGAAAGAAAGAATTATGGAGAAAATGATGGCTGCAAAAAGAAATATATCCTTGCGAAACAAAAGTAAATTCTTATTTTAGATAAGTTAAAAAACGGCACAGAGTTGTGCATTGTTTTGTTTGACAACGTACATGTGTATAAGTAGATAATTTTTTGAAAGTTTTTGAAGTTCAAGGAAGAGGCCAGCTTGCGCATACCAAATCGCAAATCTAAAAAAAAAAAAAAAAAAAAAAAAAAAAACCGTTTCTTAAAGCATTTTCCATTTGTCATATGCACAAGTGATTTTAATATTTTAACTGTTTGAGTGCTTCGAAGGGAAATTTTGTTTCAAAAGAAAAAAAAGTTAAGGTCACATAAATCCTTCAAAGTTTGTGTCTGAAACCTACTTTTCGAATAGTTTGTAAAATTCACATTCACACATTGGATTGTCGGAATACATATGATTATCCTGCAGCGAGTTTTCCCTCCAGGGCAGCTGGTTGGTCGACGATCTAGTGCCGTATCCAAATTTATATTCCCATTCTATTCCAAAAAAATTGGCCCATAAAGTATGACTAGAACAAACAGTGTTGAAGATAACAAATGAATGGGAAAATATATTAGCTTCAGATAGGTCTAGAAGAAAATTATCACCGTTGTGCGTCTGGCGTTTTACTTTACACCAATTTGATTGGAAAACATTCTGTTTGGCAACATTTTGACCCTCATGGCATCATTATTGGATTTCTTTTTAAAATTCGGCTTATTTACAAATTTTAAATGTTGAGGAAATTTTTGAACAAAAAATGCACTTTCGGCTTATGCACGAATCGTCTTATATTCTGAAATATACGGCAACTTAAAGTTACGTACCAGTTCTTATTCGTTGAATTTAGCATAAGCTAATGATATCTCCAAAACTAAATTCGAATTATTTATAGTTTCTTTAGAAAAATTTGCGCGTTCTCTGTTTTTCTTTGAATTATTCTTGGTCGCGGTTCAATATTACTATCTCCGTTGCCAATAGCCCTTAATAGACACTCACTGGGCCATGAACTTATTATTTAATGAGAGTGCTGAAATATTTAGAATAAAATATGCAATTAAATTATTTTTAAATTAAATTTACCAGTGACATTATCGCAATTTAATGTATTAATTTTTTTCTATGCACAGCTGTCAGAATCTCAACATAAAATATAGCACAATTTTATAATAAATATACTTATAGTGCCTTGGAATTATATGAAAAAAGGACCCTTTTTCTCAGAGTAAAAAACAGCAACCTTCTTACGGTTTTCTAAGAAACTGTCCAGTTCTGACAAGGACATGCTAGTGACTCACTCCACAGTTAGGAGATAAGACAAATCCGATTCTTAAGAGACCGTCAAACAGACCGATGGATGACCGATTTCCACCGACAAATCGTCCCGAACACCCCCGTGAGGTCGGAGGACCCGCAAAAAGGGGTCAGGACATTTTATCGGGACATTTTTCGTCGTACATCCGATAAGCCCAATGCAAAGAAGAGATGTCGCTGTCTGTTTCGAGGCACACTCCCGGTTTTCAACATGTACTTTGACACTTTTGTCGTCACTTTTATGATCTTCCTCTCCAAAATAGAACTGCTTTCTGTTTCCAGGCATCAGGGTGATAACGAAAATTCGGAGGTGGTGTACGACGTTTGGTAATCCATAGGCTGTTTTAAGTGTCATAGATTTCATAAAAAAAAGAAAAGTTATTTATTAATTAAATGGACGCTTAATTTAAATTAAAACTGAGTGAAAATCTTGCTAAAACATGAATTTATCTTAAATATTTCAAACAAAATTCAAAAAAATTCCATCTAATTAAGTGAATAAACTCAACTTCGATACTGTGATTTAGTATAGACAAACAACTAATTTTATTTTAAGCATTTCTTAACTTGTAAGTACAGCGTAAAAAGTTAGCAAGAACAGAGGGCTCTCGCTTTCCGACTTATATACAATAAACCAGGGGGGAGGGGGAGCGTTAAGTCGATTGCGATCAACCGGTGGACCGCCAAGACATTTTGTGGTGATCGTCTGAAAATTAGCAGTTAGTAATTATATTCCGAAATATTCAAGATTAGCTGAGAGTATGCAGACTAAGTCTTCTACTAACCATAACTTTGAGAACTAACTTTAGTTGAATTATTAGTAATGAGTGTTTGTGTGTGATAATAAATGCATCATTTAATATTATTATATTTGTGGCTATTATTATAATGTTTGTATCTTGCATTTTGCTTTAAACGCGGTCTTAAAAGTGTAAGATTTTTTTTATTGTAGTTATGTAAGTACACATTTCGTATGTATTATTAGTTACAATAAATATTGTAGACCTTTTCCTTAGCTCACCACACCTACGCCATTGGGCAATACCTTGAAAAAATTAGAAGTAACCCGTACCCTGAAAAAGTTTGCCCGTTCCTGCCATAAAAAGTCTCAGATATTTATCTATTTCATTAAAAAGTCTTGTTATAAAATGGCTTTCCTAATTATCCAATCATCTCGAATCTTCTTTGTTATTCAATGACTAATTCCTGTTACTTAACTAATATCTATGAGGTTGTGCACACTTGATGTATATACATTCCCATAAAAAATAATTGAACAGCTTTTGCATGTGAAGTTAATCGACTCAAACTACAATTATATATAGACCAATATTTAAATAATTTTTTCAATTATTTGTTGTATCATTTTATGAAAAAAAAACTTTTCATATTTCCGTTTCGTAGTTATTAGCATCTAGTAAATATTAGTTCTCATACTGCTTAATTCTTATTGTTCAAAGGTATGGCCTTGTTTCAATTGATTTCACAGATGCTCGTGCATATTTCAATCTTAATTCTGATCAATGTCACGCTCAAATTTAATTTATTTTTGATATTTATTCATACATACACACATATTTATAATACTTCTCTCCTCTTTTCCTGAATAGGAGGAATCATGTCACAATATACATATGTACAGTCTACTCTCGCTAATTCAAACCTTCGATAATACGAACCTCTCGCTAATTCGAAGTATATGCTCAGCCCCTAGAAAAACTCTTGATATTTCGAACTAGGATGTACTAGGATAGGATATGTACAATTTTGGAAGTTTCTTCCTGCCCTTTTTTTTTCTTTCTTGATGATTCGTAGTTTTTCATTGGTCCCTTCAACTTCGAATTATCGAGAGTCGACTGTATATATAGAATGTCTCAACACCAGGATTGTGAACATCGAGGAGGAAGGGTAAGGTAGTAAACGACTTGGAATCATAGCAATGTAGGGTCAAAAAGGACATATGCATGCGGTGCAGTACGTAAAAAAAGGAAGGAAAAAAGAAGGATAAACAGTAAGGGGTGAATATGCAGTTACATCAACAAAACAAACATGGTTAACTACATGTAAGTCAAAAAAGGTGTTCAAATTGTCTTCCACTAGCTGCAATTGCTGGCCTTATATCTATAGTACTCGGAAGCCCAAACATTCTTGGGCGTGTCTCGGACCTCCAGTAGTTACAGCGATGCATGGAATCAAATTCTCAACCTGTTAAAGCAGGTGTCATGCACCAGTGATTTGATATGCCTCCAGAAGAAGACAATACATGATAGATCCAGCGATCGAAGGTACCAATGTACCTGACCACCTCGCCCGATCCACTGTTAGTTAAATGGGGCTTCGAAATAGTTACGAACGAGACAGCTGATACAGATAAGGACTCTATCGTGTTGGTACTTCATTGAAAATTGCATCAATGAAGAAAAGAGTATTCGTCGTTCAACATTGTGGTTGAACGGTGATTGTCTGATAGGCATAAAATACTTGCTCCAGGAAAAGAAATGCCTATCAGACGATCAGATGACAACGAAGGTCAGATGAGTTGATCCCTACAATATAGACCCAAAAATTTATATAAAATGCATCTGTGTGAAATAAAGAGTACTTGTAAGAACGCTCGGGAAATTCGAGCGGCTTCAACGTCTTCTTCTGTCATAATAATTTGTTCAACTGAAGATTAGAGCTCGACAGGGCTTAGAAATTCGTTTGACAAGCTTAACGACGATATTGCTTGTTTCAGTAATGAAAAGAATGCCATTCTATTTCAGTATCACTTAAAATAATACAATTCTTATTTTTAGCATTATTTGGTTTTCAAACATTAAAAATGATTAGTCATCTATAAATGTATAATTCTCTCTCTCTTTTTTTTAAAAAAAAAAATTAACCTAGAAGGGTAATCTTATATCCTCTAGAATACCTGTCTTTTTCTACGAGCTTTCCCTTCGATTGTTAGTAGACGAACCCATTGGGAATCGGGACATTATTAGAGGGGGAGGGGGGGAGGGAATCAACGTTTATATCACTAGTATTTCTGTTACAAAACTTTATTTTCTTACGCTAGAAATGAGATACAAATGAAACTTAATTTATGGCACAAATAATTTTTCTTGTGCGGTTAACCACATTTAATAATTGAATTATTTTGATTTTCACACTCACAACTGACTTGAAAACGTTTCTGGATCATTAGTAATCAAAGCTTCGAACGATTCTTTTCTAAGAGCTTATGATATTCACGTCCTTTCACTAATCCTCTTGGGGAAATACTTTTTTACTGTTGTTTGAGTGTAGAGAGAACTTGATTTTATGCTAATTAATTTGAGAGCTATTTAAACCCTAGCAATGCGAGAGAGTTAGTCATTACGTTGTTATTAAAGTGAAATTAACGACGTGAGACTTTTGGATACCTTGGCGAAGAAGTTTTAGACTAGAATATATGTGTGTAGTTGACCCAAGAGAGATCTGACGAGTGCTCTTCTGTCTTCACACTCTGATAATTGTTAAATTATTTGACCTACGAATTTAAGATAGTTAACTAATTTGATTGTTCCCTCGGATTATAATCTGGATTAATAATAAATTGATTGAATCAAATAAAATTGACGAATTTTATAACAATGTCTGTTGATTCGGTGTTCCAGACTACACCCGCGACCTTAGGATCGCGACAAATATACCAATTATGAGAACTTTTTATTCTGCATTATTTTTATTTTTTCTGTATGAGTTGAAGGAATGATGCTTAAAACTCACTTAAAAATTAATTTCAAAAATCATAATTAGTACAACTCTTAGGGTTCAGCCTTTCTGTAATATTTGAAAAGTGATCCCATATTGTTTGGAAACTTTTTACTGAAAACTGGTAGTAGTTTCAGTAAGCTATATTTTTTGGGTAAAAAAAATCACATGAATAAACAAATGTCGCGATATGGATATCGCAATCTTTAATATTTTTAAAATTCATTTTTATTTTCTATTGTATTCGGTCATTTCTAGAATGGCTTCAGTTATGGCTTAATTTTTTTAACTGACTTTTTTAACCCCCCCCCCCTCTTGTTAGAAGGTAAGGTGTAGGAGGACAGCCGGTGCAGGCAGCGGGGCCCCTCCCCTTTTCCGACGACGAGTGACGAGTAGGGCCGCCAGGTGTCAGGGTGTACGAAAATACCACGCAGGAAGCGAGGGTAGGGCCACAGCGGAAATAGCCCCATAGGGCCCCTTTAAAAAGGGGCCTAACAACCTCCCCCCTCCAGTCAGACAACTTATTTTTAAAGATTTCACTTTTGGTATCAAAGGGAGAGTCTGTGTGTTTATGCAAGAAGCTTGGTGAACATGTTCACCTTGAGGAGTGGTGGTGGAGAATGTTCCATTGAAAAAAATGGCGCTATTCAGAAGTAAATGGTTGAAACGTGGCTGAAAGAAACTTGATGATCTTAACCGGATACCTTTCCGCTTAAAATATAACGATAGTAATTTTTTTCGGAAGATACTTTCCTTAAGTGCTTTTTTATAGAAGTACGAGAAACTCAGAGGAGACTAAAATTAAATAAAACAGTTCTCGGTGTTCTAGTCACATAAGAGAGAACCCCTTATGACAATCTCCTTACTATTAAAAACAAAAGTTGATATTATTATATTTAGAGACTTGAAATCGGAATAAAAAAAATAAAACAGCAGAAACAGTCAATATGCATGCATTGCGTTTGATAAGCAATGTTCTAAAAAGTTCAAATAACATTTTTTGAGATCCGAATATTTTTATTAAGTCCTTATAGGAATAAATGAAAGAAAAAAAAAAGAATTTCTGAATCACAACTGATTGTATTTTTTTCGGAATTTGCCCTGAAAATGATTACCTTTTAAGTTTACCATCAGAGTTAAATTCTTTAACTTGATTTACGGATAAACTTACTTCGCTCTTCAATGGAAACAGAATTATTCTGTGGAAAGTATTTCATGAGCTCAAAACTTATTTACGAGAACTAAATTCCGAGAGAAATTAATTCGCATAAAAGGTTGAGAATGCATCCTGCATGAGATGTTAAATGCTAAGTTTCGTGAAACAAAGGGTATGAAATCCTTTACACATTCAAATCTCTGAATGGCTGTTGCGAGCAAAATGTTCAATTTTATTTTCGCTCTTACTTTGGTAAAAAGCATTATCTTATTGGTCTAATATAATATCTTATTGGGGGAAAAGCTTCGGATGAAACATGTTTTTAAATAAATAACCGGGGTTTCTCTATATTAGGCAAAGAGGATATTCCAAAATTCACTAACGGTTATCAATAAGTATTTTTTTTGACTTCTTATTGATTTTGTTATGTTATGAAAGAAGGATGAAAAAATTTAAAAATACAATATGTACTATAGAGTTGCGACATAGAACAAGCAGTGGGCTTTATGGACCATGGAATGTCCCATAGAGCGCACCTACACTTTCAAGCTTCATTTTTTCATTTTAAGGTATATTTTCGGCGTATAACGCTCACCTCTTTTTTACGAAGCAACCTGAAATTTCCGTATGTAATATTCTTATGTTTTGAAGACATTTATTTGAGGTATTGTCCCAGGCTTTTTAAAAAATAGTATGTTTCTAGAACCCGTCTGTTTAAATTCCTAGAGTAGGCCATTTCTTTTAAGTAAATAGCATTTCGATATTTGTAGAAGGCACATTTTTTTTGGTTCATCATTTTTTTTATTGTTAAAGCTATCATTTTTATACCCGGTGTATAACGAGCACCCATAAATTTCAATCTTATTTTTGTGTTAAAAAGGCGCGTTATATATGCCAGATTTTACAGTAGTTATTATCAATAGTTTAGTTTATTTTACAATAGAACGGTTTTATAAGAGGGAATTTATATCTTTATAAGGTTTAAATTCCCTCTTTATATTAATATGATTCGAATAAATCCTTATGCTTCCTTCATTTTATAATTTTCTTCAAAACTCTTGATCACACTTCTAACTCTATTGTTTTTTAAAATTTATTATTAGTAGGGTCTACAAAACAATATCGAAAATCAAGTCAAAATTCTAAACTGAGCTTTCTCTTTTAACTAAGACTTTTGAATGCATAAATTTCTTCTGAAGTAGAAAGCGGCATTGTGTCAAACAGAAGTCATTCCATTTTTTTGTCGACTGACACAAAGATTAACATGAAATTAAGTTCTGCATAATTCTGGATATATATCAATGTATTTACATGTTTTGATTATACAAGACTAAACAATGTATGGGTATAGTAATTGGAATAATATATATATATATAATTAATGAAAAAAGAATTATTCAAGCTGTATCGCTAATGATAAAACTTCTGAAAAGTTGTATGATAATTTAATTCTAACAAAATACTTATCTTGCCACAAAAGTCTCACTTAAATGTATAAATACTTGTAACGTTTTTCCTCTGTTGCTTAAATCAGAAAGAAATACTATAGTTATTATGCTATATATAATTAAAAAATTATATTTTTATGAACATATCCAAAACCGTAGCTCTAAGGATCATTTTTACTATTTCTAACTTCGAGTAACATTTCTTAAGATCTATATGATTCAATTGAGTCAGTTTGACATCCCATTAAAGCTGTTAAATAGCAATTGCCAATATAATTATTATTATTTTTTACATTAATTGGCAACAAAGAAAATTTTTGAAATCATATCTCACTCCCAATTTTATTTTTATCATATGAAAACAAAGATGCTCAGTTTAAATAAATGATTAATCCCTCTCTTTAATTATTTTAAATTTTCGGTAAAATCGAAACCTAAACTTGTCACTGAATCACCAGATTGTTTGCCAGGATATATTATCTCCAGTATTAATAATTCCTTATGTCTTTTAAAATTTTAATTTAAAAAGTTACAGCTCTCTTTGCTTTTTTCCCTAAAGGAATGAATTTCGAATTTTAAGCTTTTAAAATGATGGGCCAATCTTATTTCTCCAGCACCTTCACCGCGTTACTCCCACTCAACTCGATGATGCGCGTCCTGTCAACCCACGAGCCCACAGCCGCAACAGCTGCGCGCATCCTCTCTCCTCATCCCCATCCTCTCCGCATCCGAAACATCGTCTCCCCCTCCGCCGGAAGAGGATGCTGCGTCAGTGGCGTCGCGTGGACGTCGCGTGCCACGGTCCAGAACCTGTCAGTGTCGCGTTACAGGCACCGATGAGGGGATGAAGAATGATGCTTCGTGACCACCGATGATTCGCCCACGCCACCTCGGAGTTAATTCGGTCTCAAAGGGTGATCTTCGGATTCCATAAAAGGAACCTGACGATTTCTCGAACGCGGGGTCAGGAGAGCGATTGGAAAATGTTTGGGGTTGTTTGTTTTTTGATTACATGAACGGCTTTCGGTGCCGTTGAAAAATGACTGTAATACCCCGAGTCTCGCGATGAAGGAGAAAATTAGAATTTATTATGAGGGATATAAAGTAAGGAATAACATTATAAATATCTGTCGTGCGCTAGTGACAGTGATAGCTGCTTTTTAAATTTTTTTGATTCATGTGGAATGTTTTTATTTTGTGGAATGAAATTTTTAAATCTGTGTACACAGCTGTTTTGCTTGATTTATATGCATTAAATTTTTTTTTACAATATTCAATCATGCAATACAACTCAACTTAACACAATTTTAATTTCAACTTCTTTGTTTCAAAAACTGTTGCACAGTTTGTTGTATAATTTTTCAATGTATTGATTATATGTTTCTTTAATTTACTCGTTTAAGAAAAGCCAAAATAAAATTTATCTGATAAATTAAAGTTACAATTCAATTTATGTGGAAATAGTAGATCATTTCGAAAGATTTAAAGAAAGATGAGATAAAATAATTTCAGGGAATTACCAATAATTCACAGCAATAAAAAAATAAATATTCATTAAACATTTGGCAGCAATGAAAATATCAAAAAAACGATGGAAGGTATGCTAACAGTAAATTAATGACCTCGATATAAGCCTAAAAATAGTTTTTATATCAAATAAAATAAAGAGATATTTGCATTAAATAATTAACAGGTAATAATAATTGGTAACTTGTTATTTTTGAAAGGAAAGTCCTGAGGAAGATCTTTGGGGCTGTGAATGATAACGGAATTTGGAGACACGGGTACAACTTTGAACTCAACAGACTCTTTAAGGAAGCTGACATCGTCAACTACATCAAAATATGCCGCTTGAGATTCGCGGGACATGTCTGTCGAATGGATCCCTCATCTATGACATCAAGAATCTTTAATTATAAACCCATCTCGAACAGACCCAGAGGGAGACCCAAGCTGAGATGGACTGATTGTGTGGAAGAAGATTTTAAAGTGCTGAAAAGTGACCAATTGGAGAACTGTCGCCTCCCGGAGGACAAGATGGAGGGATGTTCTGAGGAAAGCCTTGGCCCACCCCGGGCTGTCGTGCTAAAGAAGAAGAATAATAATAATTGGTATATCATTAATTCGATGAAGGCGTTTTTAAAGATATTGTTCGCTAATTTATTATATTATGTTTTAAGAAATTATTAAATTAGTATGTAGAAAAACATTTTCTTCTATATCGTGTATTTAACAATCTCATTCTCTTAAAAGAAAAACTGAAGTTTATTTGTTGAATGCAGGTAAAGGAGTAACTACAAAAATTTAAACTCAGAAAATAACAATTTTATTTAAATAAACAGCATTACCAATGATAGGGTCTTCTGAAAACGTGAAGAAAATTGTCTACTCTTATTTTTCTATTTTTAATTTAAAAAAAATATAAATATTTTTACCAAAAATCATTCCAAAAATGCGTTTTAAATATGGAAAAATTCAGCATTTAATAAAATTCTAAAACGAATATACGAGGAATATTTTCATTGTATAAATAAACGATTTATTTATTTTTTCTCGTATTAAATTATTATTCAAAATGAGATCTTGCGGAACAATTATTACAAGAAAAAACTAATTAATTTTGAACAGAGCGATTATATTTCAAAATGTTAATAATAATGCAATTTTTGAAAATTTGTGTTTTTATCACTTGGGATAAGAATATAAATTCTTGTTTATAATAAAATGGATAAAAACCTCAGTGCACACGAATTATTACAATAAGTTGATGCAGTATTTTTTAAAAAGTTTAATTTTTATAATATACAAGAATTAGCGCGTATAATTTGGGAGATTTCTTAAAACTTTCTCGATTATGCACAGAAGAATCAGAACTTATTACAAAAACTAATAATAAACTATATGACAACTAACCATATTGTTAATATTTCTCCTCAAGCCGCTGTTATAGTAAAATGCACAGAGGACTGAAACATTCCTGGAATTATTTTGTTCAAAACCAATTTTTTAAAGAAAATACAATTACCGTAAAGTCTGGAGTATAACGCGCATTTATACTTTCAAGCTGAATTTTTTAATTTTTAGATATATTCGCCGCATAACGTTCCTTTTTTACGAAGGAACATGAATTGTACAAGAGCAATATTCTTAAGTTTTGAAGTTATTTATTCGAGGTATTATCCTAGGCTTTTGAAAAAATAGAATACTTCTAGAACTATAACCCTTTAAATTCATTAGGTATGTCATTTAAATAAACGGTATTTCGATCTTTTTTTTTGAAGCTATCATTTTTACACCGGCGTTTAACGGAAACCCGCAGATTTTGATATTTTTTGTGTTAAAAAGGACTATAGGCCAGATATTACGGTAAATACCAATAACCTTTGTATCATACTTTTTTTTTACCAAATTATGTACAGAAAGAAAGAAATGAAGGTAAACAATTTCGAATCTAGACTTCTGTATGCAAAGAAACTACTTAAAAAGCAAATTAATACTGCTTATATTGGGCACCACACCTTGCATATTCCAACCACAAAATAATTTTAATTGAATGTGAAAAGCAGTCAGAAAAGGGACAGTCAAAAATCAACACACTATTTCCTGTTTAATGAACCGAAAAAAATTCAAATGTCAGTGAAAATATTAATGCGATCCGGAAAAGCTTAAATAAACATTAAAGAAAAGGGTAAGAAACTTCAGGAAGAGGCGGATGCATTTGGTTTCCTTATGAAATAATTTATTTATGAAAAAAAAAAACACTTTCCTCCAAAGTATTAAATATCGTTTGAAAATTTAGAACATTGAAGCTTTTTCTGAAAAATTTTCATAGAAGAATTTTAAATGAAATTGCAAGCTACTTAAAATTTTGATCAGAAACTATGACACTCAAATAATACTCAGTGTATATTTGTGTGCAAAGTTGGATTAACTTGTAGTCTGTGATGAGAATTTTTTAACAATCTCGCTCCTGATTTTAAAAAAAAATGTAAAAAAGTGTAATTGTGTAAATTTTTTTTTCATTAAAATGATTCTAAAATTAAGCGTACTTGCAGTTATAGATAGGAAATTCTTCTTCAATGGCTTGACAGCCCTGGGTGGGTCCTGGCCTTCTCCAGAAGTCTTCTTCAGGCTCCTTACTTTTGGCAACTGTTTTCCAATTGTTGACCTTTAAAATTTTTAGGTTTTTTTCAACACAGTTAGTCCAGGGTCTGCCCCGAGGTCTATTTCCCAAGGGCTTTGCCAGAAAGATTTTCTTGCAGCAACGATCTTCATTCATTCTAGCCAGATGACCAGCCCATTTAAGCCTCTGTAAATTGAAAATTTTACAATATCAGGTTGTTTGTAAATTTTGTAAAGTTCTAAGTTAGATTTTCTTCTCCGTGATCCATTCACTTGGATCCCTCGAAGAATGCAGCGTAAGATCTTTCTCTCGAAAATTCCCAAAGGTTCCCCATCACGTAAAGCCAATGGCCAAGTCTCTGATGTATAAGTCAGGACAGATCTTACAAGACTTTTGCTAAGAAGCAGCTTAGTAGATATGATATTAGCACAATAAATAAACTGGATAAAATTGCCACTATTTTATTTAACTTATATTTATTGGTTTTTACGGATCAATTTATACCTTTTCTGAGATGTTAAGTTAATTATTGAATACAATCATTTTAAAAAGATATGCCCCTTCGGTATCCTATACTTTTACAAATCGAGCCAAAACTATTGCCCCCCCCCCCTCTCCTACATTAGACCATTTTTTTGAAAAAGTAGTTGTAAATGGTGTGTTGTTTCAGAAAAAAAATAATCGAAAAAAGAGCTTAAAGGAAGTAATATCAGTTTCAAAAGAGAAATGTAAAATTATTTGTAGTAATAAAGTTATTTCAATACTTCTTCCGAAAAAAGCTTCTTATTACTAATAAAGACTTAAAAGAGTCAACAGGGATTCCCAATGGATGAATATGAGGCATCCAAATTTAGTATTCTGTCCGTCCCATTAAGGGCCAGAAAAAAACATGGCGGCTTTCCGCTTTATTAAAGAATGGACTGGGAATCACCTCAATCATATTCCCGGCTCACTCATCACTGCAAACAAGAAGAGTGTTAGAACCGGGCTCAGTGTCCCCTATCAGATGCCTGCGAAATCTGAGCTTACAAAAACATCAAAACATTTGTCGTTACTTGTCGTTTGCGACACTGAATCATCCCTGGAAATGCGTCTTGACGAAAAACATACAATTCCGAAACGCTTTACATTAACAGCTACAAAGAGAGAGAGAGAGAAAAAAGGACTCGTCCAGTCACAACTTCATTTTATTTCCTCGACTGAATCGTTTCCTCTGTTTAATATCAGCTTATCTCTCTCTGACATTTATTACGGAGATTATGTCACCGAAGACACGGTAAATAGTTATAGGTTACGAACTCTACTCCCCCCTTTCGCAAGTACTAATAGCTTGCTTTCGGTCCGAAGATGATACTTTCGGTGCTCCGGGGAAATGATATTTAGTTGCATTTTTTTGAGAAAATATTCTTTTATCCATCAAATCCCATTTCCCAAAGAATGAGGCATTATGTGCCCTGCTAGCACATTTGGCCATGTTCAAAGGACCGAAGACTATGTATCTATTTTCGAGCCAATAAATTTGTTCTCGCGCGCGTGGAGTATAAAAAATTGGTTATCGTTGGCCCGAAGTCCTGTCTTGGCGGTCATTGAAAATGTTTCATTCGCTTGAGTCAGTGTTTTTCTTTGTATGGATTGCCCTTTTTTTTCTAATCCGGTTGGCTTGAATAAACATGTTTCACTATTTTGTTTCAAATAAGCTGAATCATTGGTGAAGGTTATCGCCTGCTTGCGAGGATATTGCGTCTTTGGTTTGCTAGACTTGGTTGATAGGATGGCGCGTGTGGACGTCATGGAACGAAAAAAAGAACATCTAACCTTTGTATAAATCCATATATCATTGCAAAACATTCCTCGGTTTAAGTTGCTACAAAAAATGTTGTTAAATTTCTTAAGGGATATGATATTTTCCCTCTTTTTTTTCTCTAAAAAAACTTTTATTTAATAAAATTTGTTCAGCGTCAATGAGTTTCATGTGTTGGAAGTTCAATAAAATGAAGCAATTTTTTTAAAAAGAATGATTTTCAATTTGAAAATATGAAACAGTCTTTAAGGGAGGAAAGCATGCTCCCACAATTAGAAATATTCAATGAAAATTATTTATCGGATGCAATTTGGTGATTTAATAACCGTTTTAAAAACATCACCAAACTATCGATATTTATATCATAAATCATTAATAGAACGATATTTATCGTACGTGGCACGAAATTTGGCGTATTGTATCCATTAACCATACTTTTTTTTATCATGCACACCAACAATGAAAGAAGTATACATTTTGCCATCAGACATTTAATAAAAGACAAATATATAAATATATATATTATAAATTATACCAAGCAGCAACTATTGCGCTCGATTTTAACGCTGAAAATATTTTATGACGACGACAGAAATTATAACTTGCTGTATCCGCATACACAGCAGAAAGGAGACTAACTCATCCCGATATCTTCGAACTTTTCGACCACAGACTTTAAAATTGGCAGGCATATTTCTCATGCTGAGTAGAGATCCGCTGAGAACGGAATGTGCTGTAACTGTCTCCCAAGAGGGGTTGGGAGGGCATTATAGGCAAAATTTCTCCAGTTTTGACCCATTAAACCTACAAACTTAAGATTTAGTAAGCATGTGTGTGTTTTTTCTCTTTCTCCGTAGAGTAGCGAAGTGTGGGTTTTCGGAAAGCGACTACCAAGGGGGATATAAAAGATAAATGTTTTAGAAATTCACACACACACACAAGCCCTGTCCTTTTTTAAATTAAGAGGCGAGAGCTGTAAGGCCTTTTTTCATTACAATCGGCAGTTAAATGCTAGAACTTCAGATAACAAAAGCAATAGTCATACAACGTCACGAAATACCCAGCGAAGCAGGTGAGCAATGGCTAGTACAACAAAAATGATAAAGATGAATAGTCGTACACAGTGGCGCACACAAGGGGGGTAACCTGGGGGTCCTGACACCCCCCAAAGCCCTTGAGTTTTTTTTTTCGATTGATGATAATCATATATATATAACGTAAAATTTAATTTAGTACTTGTAATTAACAATTTATTTTATTAATTAATGCTAATTATTAATTCAATAATTTATTTTTTACTGTTTTTGTTGACAAAATCAGAAGAATCTATTGGTGTTGTCTTGAGGTATGATAGGAGTGGGGGGCTTTTGACCGTGAACCCCCCCCCCCTTGAAAAATGTTTGTGTGCGCTACTGGTAGTGCACTTTTTTTTTGGCAGATAATAAATATTGCGTTCAGTTCTAACCCAAGAAATGATCGTGCTAACCGAACAACCATTATCGCGAACTCGTGCCCGTCTTTCGAGGCGTGAGTTCGAATCACGGTGTTACTAAAAACCCCCCGTGTAGAGGGGCTGATGCATGTTAAATCTGTCTAGGCTCAAAGTCCTCACATTGTTGTGGTGCGGAAGTGTGAAGAATGGGGTGCCAGCTCAGATGTGGTAATAAGTTCAATTCATGACGATCACATGATAAAGACAAACACATGTTCTCCATCGAATTCATATAACAGACATTAAACTAATTGTACGTGTTCTATTTGTAACACTTAGATAAAAAATTTCAAATTTCATAATTGGGTAAAGAATTTTTTAAATTAAAAGAAAATCGTGTTTTATGCATATATTTCTAAATAAAATACATTTTGCATACATATGTACTTTTTAAGTGAAAGTTCATGTGAAGAGCAAAAGTTAGCAACAACTAAGCGCGTGAACTGATTAGCTGGAAACACAGGATAGCTTTTACCGTGTGACTATGATGTCACATGAGTTTTTGAACTGATTGGCTAAAATCATGGGTTATCATTATCACGTGACTATGACGTCACATGAATTGAGGCCATTAACCTCGTCAA
>BMAO01029887.1:0-41653 GCA_019973975.1 Trichonephila clavata | reverse complement strand
CTGTTATTACTTCGTTCAGTTGCATTATGTACGCGTATGTTTAAATATAAATGAAACGTTTGAAGTTTTCTTTAAATTGGGAAATTTACATAAAGACGATATAAAGAAATATGGTAATGCATTTGAGATAACACATAATAATTGATAATGATATAAAAATTGCGTGTTATTCTATTACGAACTTTACAATTCATTTTATGAACATCATCTGGGTATCTATTAATGGAATCAAAATCAGATGCACGTTTCTCTTCTTAAAGGTCTCTCTTATGAGGTTTATCACAGAGGTATAGTACGAACTAGAAAATATAAGATTAAATAATTGATTGTGAATCAAATAAAATCAGCCAATAAACAAAATTACCAATACGGAATAATAACTAATAAAACAGTTAAAAAGCAGGCAGTTCAATCTTGGAGATTAAAAAGCAAGCTATGTATTATTTCGTTTTAAAGAAAAATCAACATCATGATGAAAATCAGACAGTTCTCATCATTTCTTAAAGAGATGACTGCAAAATTTTCTGACATAAATAGAAATTGATGGATCAAACGAAATAAAACATTTTCAATACGTACAAATTCTCCTTCTTATTTTGTACTTATTCTGAACAAAATGAAGTCAAAACAATTTTGGGCTTTTCCTTATATGAAAATTCGCTTAAATTCAAATAGCAAGTTGTTATAATCACAAAAACATATTTGTCTTTGTCATTAATTGCTCAATTGTCAAATTTATACACTCAATAAAAGAAAGAACTTAATTTACCTTTACTTATGTCCTTTTATAAGCCTCGTTAAAGTGTAATATTTTACATTTGTTCCTATAAAGGATAAATATTTTTCATTATGTAAAAATTCGGTATTTCTTTAAAAATTATTTTCTTGTTTTAATAAAAATAAAAATTCCATCTTTCTTTTCAAAGGAGAAATTCATTTCAGATCATTATAAAATTTCTGTAACATTCATAGTCTCTAAAAATTAAATATTTCTGTAAAACATTTTCCAAGGCATTTTATTCAGAAACGGACTGTAAATAACAATAAATATAATCTTATTAATCATCCTCTCAGTCATATTCTAATGTCTTTTTACTGAAATTTATTTCATTAAGAACTGCAAACTCTCATTAATAAATAGACACCAGAACCAGACAAAAACAGAAAGTTTTATGTGGTAAAATCCTTCTAATATTTTCATCTTTTGGTGCAAAATCTTCCCAGTCATTTGCTTATTTCATGGTGTGTAAAATATCTTTCAGTCCTTAAGGGTAACTAATGTTTTATAACTGTCAGATTTGTTTCCCTGCCGAAACTTGTTTTCGAAATTCTATCATTAAGATATAAATTTCATTAAGCTCTTTAACAAATCAACGCATTTTCTTGCAATAAATCAGTAGTTTTGTGTAATTTTTTCAAACTTTGTGAGCAATTATGATTAAAATACATTAGCAGCAGATGAAGTAATAATTTATTTTCGCTGTGTATTAAACGATTCAATCCTAGACCATGTATTAAAAATTTTCCCACTTTGAGAGAGCTATAATATTGTATAAATCATATTATTTTAATTAAATTACGTGTGATTATTGTTGTTGTTACAAATTTGTGGGAGTGAAAAGCACCGATGGCTCCAATTATTTGAATAATAACAGAATTATTATTAGACAACAACGAACAGAAAACTACAGGATGAAATAGACAAAAAAGTATAATTACTCACAAAAAATATAAGATATCACATTACAACAGATTACTCTCTTCCCTCATTATAACAAGCTTTACAAATGTTCTAGAAACAGCTCTAGAACAGTTCCACTATAGCAGGGACTTAGGCAGGTAAACTCATTCTCTGTTATCACAGACAACGCACAGATTCTGATTTCGACCACGTTCTCTTCTGAACTGCACCGACCTTTGTTTCAAAGATTCTTTATATAGCCCCATAGTAATTTCTAGAAGGCTCAAACCTAATGGCTTTTCGAGGGATACTTGGCGAAATCCTATTTTTCGCCAAATTTGTTACCAAGAGCGAAACAGTCCCCCATCTGGTAACCTTGGTCACATCTTCTGGGATAACCATTATCTTATTTTTCAAGTTCACACCGGGAAGCGAACTTTGTCAGTAAGTTTCAATTTTTCCACAAGGAAAGTATTGTTACAGGGAAAACAACATACGTAGCGTCTTTCATTATTACTACTGAAAACTAGTAATAAAATATCTCAAAAATATGCCGTAAGAATTTCCAGATTGCGCTCTCTCTCTCTCTTTTACCTTTATATATTATATCTAATTCTAGAGAAATATAAATGCCATTTGGGAAACCTCTTCGTGATTTTCCTAATTTTTTTTTTAAAAAAATAACGAATGACAAAAATATTAAGTTTCTATTGAAAGTTCACAAAGTTGGCTTATTTATATATAAATTATTTTTTGGTATTTGAAAAAAAAGGTAATTTGGTAAAATGTATTTTTCTAATAATTAAAAGAAAAGCAATTATTTTGATCGGTGAATATCTTTGTTGTATAGTTTGAGATTTACTCGTATTTATATTTGCATCGTATTTATTTGTCATTATTGCAACCAAATGCAATCAAAATTTCTTTACGTGAATTAAAATACGGTTACAAAACAACATAGCAATACCTATACGAGTATAAAATATATTTACTGTGGAAGAATACTGTTATGAGTCAAGCGTATCACAGTATATTTATAAAAAGAAAATCTAACTGTTCTTATCAATATTTTAACTAAGATGTTTTATGCTTCATGTCTTTTTATATTTGGAAATACTAGAATTTAAATTTGGAATGTTCCAAGAATGAGAATATTACTTTTATGCTGAAAAGAATTTTGATATAATTTCGGTTTATTACATAAAACTCTGAATTTAGGGAATGCAATACAAATGGAAAACATAAGATTGAAAAAAAACATTAATTAAAAAAACAAGAATTTTTTAATAATATGAATAACTAATTAAATGTTTTATTGAAAGTTATATACATTTAAAAAATTTTAAAATACTATGTTTTATATCGTTTTCCATTAGATTAATATAAGGCGATAGAGTTATATAGAACTTTAAAGGTACCTTGATCACAGTATTATAATATATAAACCTTTATTGCTACTAGAAATGATTCAAGCTTCATTAAATCCGTCTCTACTAAATTTTGAATGGTATTTAATTATAAACAATTATTATTTTCCTTCAGTACAATTTTTTTTAAATAAATTCTTTTGTCGTATACATTAAACAAATTGAAAATATCAATTTTCTATTTTGTGTTGCTCTTTTTTAAATTGAACCCATTTGTGCAACCCCGTGCACTAAAAGTATCCCATAAGGCTTTCAAAAGTAAATTTGAATCACATTACAAAAGGTAAAAAAAGAAAATTAAAAATTTCTGATGAATTTTAAATGTTTACAATGATTTTATAGAAATTGTTAAAGGCAATTCTGATGGAAATAAGTTAGTGAAAATCTGGAGGTTAATTTGTATTAATACCCTTGTGAACCAGTCTTAGGACTTTCTTTTTCTGACAAACTTGGAAGACAGGAGGAGTACATTTTCCTCATCACCAATACTACATTCGTAGGAAGATGACTGAACCAAAAATCCGTTCAAATAACTTTTAAAGTTACCATGACCAGTGAGAATTGGGTTATTTCTAATTATTAAAAAAAAAGTGATAGAATGATAATCTCTTATTAATGGATGGAAAAAACTTTTTGTTAAACTCCCTTTATTTCAAAATGAGAAATTGCTATTATTTGAATCACCGTTTATTACCTTCTTTTTTTTCATAAAGCACAAAAATTAGTTTCGTACATGTTCGACTTAAATGTTGTTGTTGTCGTGTCCTTCCGAAGGGAAAGAATGAAAGTTGCCAGAGCCTGAGACATGTTGGACTTCTACACGATAGAGGGCAACCCCGCCTATCTCCATCTCCACAATTTAGGCATGGGAGGGAAATATTCTCCATCTCCATGCACCCGTAGTTTCCGCTGCGATCGCTCACAAGACTTTCGGTCCCACTAATTTAACGAGAACGTACTCAGTGTGTACTCGGAGGGTATTTGGTGGCATCGAACCCAGACCCTCCGGTCTGGAATCCAATGCTCTAATCACTAGGCTACCCACGGAATTCGACTTTAATAAACGTAATAATTGGAGAAAAATCATAATTATTAATGTTTGTGGGCTAACCAACATATTATCCTGCATTCCTGTTCTATATGCTGTCATAAATCAATAATTCAAATTCAAGTCACGTTTAGAATTTATTGAAAAATTATAATAAATTAATTATTTCATTCGTTTGTGTAAGTCGAGTGGGTCAATTCCCATTTTCAAACCCTCTTAAATTTGAGGCATCTAACGCGTTTTCTTCCAAAAACGATACTTCTAATATTAAAAATAAAAATCCTTTCATATCTCTGTTACCCCAGAAAAAATGTAATGGTTTTTAGCTCCAACACAACAACTGTTATTTTATACCGCCATTAACCAGCTGTGCACCTCAATTTTGTAGCATCACACAAATGGCTGAAACGTTTTTCCCTTTATTACGGTTGTCTGCAATAAGAGCCAACATTTATCAGATGTCCTTTGTACCAGTTCAGAAAGGCTCTAACCTTTAATCTTTCCCTCATTCATCGAAAAAGCAATTCCTAGAAGTTGCTCAAATGGCAGAGCAATTGGATAAGACACCTCGCTGAATCGTAATGGCTTCGACAAAAAAATACTCCTTGGCGAAAAAAAAAACGGGGTTAGTTAGTTAATTATAGACACTAATAGTTATAACATGGAAATTTTAAGTGATAAGTAACTTTCTAAGAATAAGTAATAAGAATTGTTCAGCATAATTGTTTTAGTGGATTCGTTAGACAGTTAAGCCGGGTGCAATGAAATACATTTACTTTAATTGACAGTAAAGTTTCTACGTATTTTCTTGCATGTGCTTATTTTTTTCCTTACTTCCTCAAAATTTTATCAAACAATTAGTGTATTAACATTAGTGACCACATATGTTCACACACAAGTTACTTTTCTAATTAAAAACCACTAATTAAAATAATAATGATGACATTTTTAAAATTTCATTAACATTTTTTCAAATTTTCAGCTGAAATTAACTGCTGACTCTTACATTCCCGAGTAGTTTTCTGTGATCTTGCATAACAAAGTAAAATCAATAAAATTTTCTATTTAAAAAAATTTTTAAAAATGTAATTGAGAAGATATATTAAACTTCTAGAGCTAAATGTTTTACTGGTAAAAGTAATTGCATGATTTTGCCTAGTGCTTGTATTACAAAAGTCAAGATATTTATAAAGATGGGAATTTTATACAGATTCGGTAATTTAATACGTGTGATATATTACAACACCTTTTAAAACAATATTTTCAAAAGATTTGACCATAAATTTGAGAACTATATCAATATGGTAAAATTTTAATACAAGTTCTAGATCCTAATATGTACAATAATTTGGCAACATTTCAAATTGTCCGACGATAAATATTTGAATTATGATATTTCAGGCACTAAAATTTTACTCAAAAAGATTTTGTGATAAATTATTTAACGCTAAATTAACATTTTTTACTTGAAAAATGGTCATACAATCGGTTTAAAACTCTCCGTATTTATAAAATATTATTTTTTTTTATACTCGCTTATGGGAATGACAAAGAAATATTTGTTGAAAAATACGATTTTAATGCATTTCTGAAAGCTAAAGAATATTTAAGAGCCTAATTCCAATACAATTTATCAACTCACTTCAGTTCTTGTCCTTTTTTAATCTTTCATAACTCTAGTTCCCTTAATAGTAGGAAAAAATGAAAAATATGCACGAAAACTATAAATATAATCACTAGAGTGAAAAGCAACATAAATAGGAGAAATACGATATTTTCATCCAAAATCAAATATATCAATGCCCGAATACTTCAAGGCAGGGATTGTCAAACTGCGCCACTCTATTCACTTGCGGCTCTTTACATTAAGGTGAGCAATTTTTTTTCCCAATGAAAATGACGACGAAAAATATAAGAAAAAATTACGACGTATAATGTGAAACATTTTATTAATTCAAACAAAAATACACTGATTACGCTTACATTCTTTTATTTATTCACTTATACAAGTATTTTTCCAATGAATGAAATATTAGGTCTTTATATCATTTTCTAATATATCAGCAATTTCGGAACAAGAAATATCCTTCATATTGACTTTACAGAAAAGGGCTACCAACATTCAATCTTGATTTCTCACTTGACTTGAATTTCTCATTACCAATTGAAAAAAACTCTTGCAATTGCTACATTATTTGCAGGGCGTAAATTCAACAAGAATAACTAAATTTCAATATGAAATGTATTCCTTTTTTAAATGTTTAAATATTTCCACCCATCTTTTATGAATTTCAACAAAGTCAAAAAACACCATTGAAATCTGTTATTTCCTGTGATAATTGTTTGAAATCATTCTGCGATGTGTTGGAAACTTTTTTTGGTAAAAATTCTGCACTGCTTTGATAAAATTTTCCGTTACGATTTGATTCTTTTAAGTTTGACAGTTTTCTTTTTATTATTAGACAAAATCTTTCAAAATAAGACTGACTTTTGTAGCTGAAATATGTTCACCATCAATCTTTTGAATCGTTTTGTGGAAAATATATGTCTGATGATATACAAAATACATGAATATCTCCGATAATTCCTACTGGCACATGATGCGTAACTGTTCGGCCTGACATCTCTGAATACAGAGATTAATAATTAGTTGTAAAATATTGATAAGGAGAATATTTTAGAGGAAGGACAGAACCTGTATAAGAAAATTGTCCTTCCTAAAGGAGGACAATTGGTCACCTTATTCTTTGATGGTTGAGTTGGTTCTGACTTCTCCCTCAATGTATTATTAAAAAAAATTATGTAAAACTAAAAATTATTGCTTCCCTTTCTCTATGTCCTTTATAATTGTTGAATGAAAAAATTTACCTGCGTTTTCTCGTACATTTAAACATTTAGTTGGTTTAAAATAGTCACTTCTGTATTAAATTGTTCTTCACAAACAAAATTCTTTGAGAATCAGTGAAAATAATAGAATTAGTTCTAAAACAGTAAAAGCTCAGTTGACTGATAAAAATGCCACCAGAAGAAGACGATCCTCAAAGCGATTTCAAGCAACGAATACTCATTTGCAGACACTCACCTTGCAAACACTCATGAATGAACATTACCCAAATCATTTGATCCAAAAATATGCACAAAAAAAAAGCCAAATTACGATGAAATATTTTTAGGGAAAAAAAGTCAGCCTACCACAACTGTCGCAAAATTCTTAATAATTTTATTCTGGTCTTCAATTCTTTCTTGAATTCACGATTTTCTATAATGCCACAATTCAGTGATTTAAAAAATGCTTAATTTTTATATGGAGTTTTGCTTTTGTCCAACATAAACTCTGCGATGAATTAATCATTATTAGATATTTTTAAAAAATTGCATAAATGGTGAAAGCAGGCATTTGAAAAGTGGTTGGAACAATTCATTAGTAGCTGATGTAATAGATAGGAATGGAAAAAAAGCAATATGTCTTAAATATTTAAGATCTACGTTAATTGCCGTTGATTTTCGTACAGTTAAAAATAAATATTTTTCTATGTTTACATTCATATATGAATATGTGAAATGCATTTTTAAGTTCTGCATTCGAAATTTAGAATTATTTATTCAAGATTTTTATTCAGGTTTTATTTTAACTAGGTATTTGTTAGGAAATTATATAAAAAATTTTCTTAGGTATCCCCAGGGGATTTATTCCTAGTAAAAACTACTGAATGCAATGAATGAAAAGAGTTTCTCATATTCTAGATTTAGTTAAAGTATTCAGTAACAAAAAAAAAACTTTAAATAAGAATTAGCTTGGAAACAAAAAAATTTTTTATTATCAACAATCAATTAGTTTTCAGTTGTGGCTTACTAAAACTTGTTCTAAATTAATAGTGACATGAATAATGTAGAAGACGCAATTTAATTGAATATTCCTGAACTTCTAAACAAACAATAAAATATTTTTCCTTGGCATTTACTTTTATCCAATGCCTTATATTATCCCAATTATTTTTCAAAATCTTATTTATTGATTTCGCTTACTTTCCTTGACTCATTTTTGGTCTTATTTTTCATTTTGTTATTTTTAATTGCTTCTCGTTTGATTAATATCAGTAATTTATCTCTATATCTTAATATTTCTTTGAAAAACGGTTCAAATAACAGTTCCTGAATAAAAAAATATTTAGTTTCATTAACATACCATCTATCCTCTCTCTATATATCAATTCGAAGCCAAACGTTTTATTGTCTGAAATTTTTAACAAGTAATAGTTTTAAACGTATGAGGTTATTCGTTACGTCTTCATACATCAAAAGATTTAAAAATTCGTTTTAGTCTAAATATTTTCCGTCGTATCATAGATTTAAACGATTTTTAAAACATTTTCAAAGACGTAATAATTAACTTTCGTGCATGTAGCAAACAGTAGCTTGATCTATCTCAAAAATTTTTAACTGTGAGATGAAAACTTCTCCAAGTTTTTGCTCAATGATTAATTACATTGAACGAATAAAGGAATATTGAGGATATTTATTTTTGCATATATAAGTTTAAATATTGAGAACAGAAGATTAATATTATTTGAGTATGAGTTTCACGTATTTGTATCAACAAATAGCAATCGCAGAAATTAATACATTTCAGCAAAATCAAATTTCTCGAATGGCAAAAATTCATTAATTCTGTTTCGAATCCAAGTCATTGGAGGTCTTCAAAATTTTAAGGATATGTTTTTGGTATTAATAAAAAATACATTTTGAAAAAAATCTTAAGTTTCTTAGAAAGTTTGAAATTCGCATTGAAAAATTCAAAAAAGAAACATTTTATTTCTTTCTTTGATATATATTCGGCACCTACTGAAAAAATATCTTCCGATAAAAAATATTTTTTGGAGCCATCGTATTTCTTATTGTAAAATAAAACGTTTCTTAGCAATGAATCATTCAGTTTTATGAAACCTGAAATCCTTCTAAACTTGAAATTGAACCATAGGTATAGGTTTCGACTCTCTATAAATTGTGACTCTTTCGGAAAAACAATATGCTCCTACAAATAATTCTTCAAAAATAAATGTCCCCCAATTAATTGCTATTAGATATTCACTATTTTTTTCGATACTGCAATGAAACTATTCCAGATTATTTAGTTTGCTCATTTTAATCATTAAATCATCAGCAGCAGCTCATTTCAATCATTAAATCCTTATCTTGAGCTCATTTCAATCATTAAATCCTTATCTTGAGCTCATTTCAATCATTAAATCCTCATCAGCTCATTTCAATCATTAAATCCTCATCAGCTTATTTCAATAATTAAATCGTCATCTTCAGCTCATTTCAATCTTTAAATCATCATCATCAGCTTATTTCAATCATTAAATAATCACCACCAACAGCTCATATCAATCATCTTTGCATAAGTATGCATTGAAACTCATAAAACCAATATTTTCTCTGCTTGTAAAGTTATTCTGGTAGTAAAATCTTCAATAATAAAACATGAAATCTCAACAAAGTTTAACAACTTCCGTTCATGTCGGGAAAACTTTGTGTACAGTTACAAAACAAAAATAACAAATAAAAAAGAGCAAAGTTTTACTCGAAAACAATTCCAAATCAAAAAGAGCAAAATTTTACTCGAAAAAAAACAAAGTTTAGATTCATAAATATTCATACAGATTATTAAAATTTCCAAATTTAGTTTGACCGTAACAGCCGATGGATGCCAGTTCAGATGCCGATCTTGACACTTGACCGTGGTTCAAAATTACGAGGTTCGTCGCCATCAGCCTTTTCATAAAAAATATCCAGGGTGAACTCAAAGTCTTGGCCTGATTATAAATATTTAATGTGCTCCAGTGAGTGAGTGAATATTGACGTTGCACTGTTCAGATACAGGAGGACTTTTGGCGACCGACCGCGTAATTCTGAAACAAGGTCAAGTAACGCGGACGACACCTGAGCTGGCACTACCACACCACACCAACTGAAGTACGTTTGAGTTAATGTGCTCGAACTATTATAATTAGACTTGAGGTGTTTTTTTTTTTTATAAATTGTAGGTATTATAATGAATTTTTATAAGACTATTTAGCTCAGTAAATTTCAGCTTGTGTCTCTTTGGTTGCTCGGAGAATGTCTAAGCGGAATTCCAGTTTCCACCAAGGGTTAAGTTCAGCAATTACTTTACTCACGCAAAACCTGCCACTTCTAGCGAGATCCTTAACGCTGCCTATTTTTTTAAACATTTCATCCCATCGCTTTATTGATTTTGCTACAAGGTAATAATGCATCAGGACGTCCATAACAATGTCGAAATCCTTTCGGCACCTTTTCGGCAAAACTTGATGTTTTTCTTGCAAATGTTCCCCAGAGTCACTCTTGAAGGACAATTCAAGCCATATACTGCACAATAAAACTACCAAAACTGACCTGGCCAACGGGCTAAATTCGTGTGACATCATAGTCACCTGATAATGACAACCAGGTGTTTCTATCCAATCAGGTCAAAAACTCATGTGACGTCATAGTCACACAATAAAAGCAATCATGTGTCTCCAGCTAATCAGTTGATGCGCCACGTTGTGTAGCCAACTTTTGCAGAAACTTTCCCTTAAAAAGTACACGCTTGTCCACTATAATAAAGCACGTCATTTAAAAAAATGCATTTTATTTTTTATAGTATTGCATGAAATAAGATTTTTTTTTTAAATTTTAAAATCTTTTTGAACATTGTTACTCAATAATAAATTTTGAAATTTACAAATAGAACAACAAGTACATTTAATTTAATGTCGCCAGCTGGGTGGCGTGGTTGGTTTGTCGCTGACCTTCTGTACCTAAAGTTGCGGGTTCGACCCAAACCCAAGTCGGTGGATTTCCATGACGCTGATAATCGACAGCGGCCATGTCGTATGATTATACGGCATGTAAAAGAAAACTAAAAATCAAGCAAAATTAAATCCTAGTACAGGTTTGCATCGTCAAGAGCTCAGGTGCCTCCCTCTGGGGAGGAAGCTGGGCGTCAAAATTACTTGCGGTGATTGGTATCCGTCTATATGGTGCCGCACTAAAAAGAGATACCAGCTTCTGGGGAATGCACTAGGTCTGCAATGATAAAACACCAATCGGTAGCCAATTAGAAATGAAAAAAAAGTTTATTGAATGCTTTGAATTCAATGGAGAACACGTGTTATGGTCTTTATCCTGTGACCGTCATGAATTGTGCCAATAATATAAAAGTTACATTGTTTTATTAAGTGGGGTTTTTTTAAATCAATTTTTACAAGCGGGGCAAGATTTTGGGTTCATCCTGTATATTGTATCACTTCGTTAATGAACTTTCCACTCGACTGTAATGTTGGATGATTTCTATTTTATGTCTCAGCCAGAACAAACTTAACTGTTTATCAAGAACTAAAGACCCACAGTTATTCTCTCTTGTCCCTATTTCCTTTTCGTTTTAATTGGCAGGATAACTGGATTTACATTACAATGTTTTATCGAAAATACTATACCGAGATTTTGTTTCTTTTTTTTTAAGTATTGTTTTGAAAACTTTTTTCAAAACGTTATTTTTTTTTTTCGAATTCTGTAAATAATTCTAAATAAAACATCTGTAACAAATTGCCATTCTTTGTCTTATTAATACAAAAAGCACTTCCAGATTATATTTAATGCTGTTTTTACTTTTCTCATCTCAGTGTCATTTAATTTGTTTAGAATGAGAAGGTTATTAGATTTGTGAAGCGAAGGTAACGTTTTGATTCACACAGAACGTTTGAGAAAAAAAAGATAGTCATAATCTGATTTGCTTTAATGTAATTTCAGCTCACATGGCAGTTTAATGAAATGTATTTTCTTTTCTTTTCTTTATTCACAGGAAACAAACATTTTATGATGAAATCAAATTAAACAGTTTTTCGTGTCATTCTTTGTTTTATTTTGCCTGTGAAACAAATTAAGTTTTAAAAAAAACAGCCGAAACAGTTATCATACTTTTAAAAAAGGTTATCCTGTTTACAGATACTTTTAATTTGCAAATACAACAAAAGAAAGGAAAATACTAACATTTTTAAAATCTTCGTTTTTATGAGGAGTAGAAAACAATTTTTTTTGTGGATGAGAATCTTATTATATATATTATTATAAATCTTGAGGATTTAAAATTACTGTTACACGAAAGACAAAAATTTGTACTTATTTTTCTATGAACTTCAGAGAGATTTTCATAATACAGATTTAAAGTACATCGGCCCCCTCTACACGACGGAGCTTCAGTAACACCAAGACTCGAACCCACGACACTTCAACCACAAGTTCAAGACAATAACCACTGGGTTACCACCACCTATTAATTTGATAATTTTGATTCCGAGATATAATTTTGTAAATTTATTAAATATCTCAAAAACATCAATGTTTGAATGTTTCTGTAATACTTATAAACCTATCAAATAATTTAAACTAATAAACAAAAAAGATCAATTATACTGTCTATAAAGCTAAGTAGATTCATTAAAAAGAAAAAGAAAAACTCAATATAGTATTTATGTTACTTGTTTAACTATTATGAAAATCTGATCATGGAAATCATTACTTGTAACTATCACACACACACACAATCTATGACTAAATATTTCTACAGTATAATTTTAATATCTAACTATTCGTAATCTTTTCTGCCGCGATGGCCGGGTGGTTATGGTCATGAATTCGTCGCTGGCGTGTCGCGAGTTCGAATTTTGCTGCCACTGAAGACCTGGAGCATAGAAGGGCTGGAGCACGTTAAATCCATCATGGCTCAAAGTCATTCCGTTTGAGTGGTTTTGTAGTTAGGGGGAAGGGGCTGCCAGCTCAGGTATCACTTGACCGAGGTTCAAAATTGAGAGATTCATCACCAATAGCCCTCGTGTTGCTTTATATACTGCATCGTTAATAAACATTTACTCACTTTTTCGTTGTCTTCTCTATTTTTAATATTTGTCCCTAAAAACAGCCACAATTTGAGTTCAGATTAATATTAACTTGACCTTTTTCCTTTATTTTAGAGGTATCATTAAAATGGAATTCGCATACCTTTATTGCCTTTATAATATACTGTATCTTAAAGGTTCATATTATACTTGTGGATTTGAACAGTTCTTTCGCTCCATTTATATGTCAATATCATTATCTGCTTTTTGTTTCTTACCTTGCATCATGATGCATTTTCATTGTTTGGAATTCCAAATATAAGGATTTGTACTCTTATTATTATCGCATCTCCCAAAGGAAATTCATTCTCTTTACATTCAACAATCTGGCAAACTCATTTTCCATTGCATTTCTGCGAGTAAGAGAAATGTAAATGAAATATTTCACAAAAAAATACTGAATTTTTTATTTTGTCATGCGTTCTTAAACAGATGCAAGTAAGGCAATCGTCTATTTCAACATTATTAAAGCAATAAGCAGCTCTTTAAAGGCGTAGAAAAATAAAGCAATTTAATTTAAAGTTATTGCTAATATAATTCTTCCGCTACAACACAGCACATTCCCATCCATTCATCTTTTTAAAACGCCAATTTAACTGCACGGATATCTGACCCTATGATAACCATTAATTTGTTCAATCATTTCTTATATTTCTCCCCGGAGAACGTTGCACAATTTATCTCCCAAAACTCAATCCTATCGACTCAAAGCAGACTAATTGCTGGGTAGCAGGTTGAAAAGTTAATCGTGAATAATCGCTTTCATTCTCGTTCACGGTGGGACGGTTAAATCCCATTCGATCGCCGTGTGGACTGTTCCGTTTAGATAAGGGTCCGCTTTCATTGGATTCCCATTTCGAAACCATTCATCTCTGGCTGGTGAGTGAAAGGAATAATAAGCGATGCTGATGTGCATGAATTCCAGCTTAGCACAACGAATTATTTGTTCGTCTTTGTGGCGTGATCAATTTTATGGGTCTTTCTTGAGGTTCGGGTATTCGCAATAAAGAAAAATTTATTGTATGTCTTGTTTAAAGCAGTACGAATGTTGTTCAATGAAAATAAAAGTTACGTTTGGGGATGGTGATTTGAAAAATGTGATAAAGAAGAATCATAAAAGTGTCATAATTTTTAAAAAATGCAAAAATTGTTGCAAATATATCTTTATACAAACTTTGAAAACTTTTGGAATAGACCATTTGGCAAAATATTAGAGACAAATGCATATACATCATATTTCTAGGAATAAAATGCAAAAAAAAAATGTTTTTTTTAACTGTTTTTTAAAAGAATTGGAAGCATACTGTTCTCAGCTTCACATGCCCTTGTTTGTTCATCTACTCAAAAAATGGAGCCTATTTATTTCCTCGTTAAACAGTTCATCTGTTCTTTCTGTCACTTAATCTGTTCATCTGTTCTTTCTGTCACTTAATCTGTTCATCTGTTCTTTTTGTCGCTTAATTTATCCGTCTGTTCTTTAGTCGATTAATCTGTTCACCTGTTCTTTTTGTTGCTTCATCTGCATCTGTTCATTTTGTCGCTTCATTTGTATCTGTTCTTTTTCTTGCTTAATGTGTTCACTTGTTCTTTTCGTAGCTTAATCAAATCATCTGTCCTTACGCTTGTTCTTACGTTCCTTAAGTTATATTTTCATCTGTTCTTTACAATCTACTTTTTCTCTTTCGTTCTATAATTATTATTGCAGCTTGGATTCATGCTTTTATGAGACATTTTACAAATCAATTAGTAAATAATATTTTTCATACATAATTATAAAATGGGAAATTATATTTTTCACACAGTTTGTATGTTTTTACTAAAGGCTATAGAATAAAATAGACTCCAATGGAAAACAAAATTTCATTAAAAAAGGCATTTGAATAAATATTATACATCATAAATGCAATATATGCAAACATTTTTGTGATATTTTTCTTGAATATCGAAATAAAAGGGGGGAAAATAAGGATGTGACGCTTACGATATTTATTACAATTTGATAACAAGCATGATAAGATAATATGAGCGCACATAACGCCTAACAATTATGGTTAAAAAAACGGGTTTATGTATTTCAATTCAATTTTAAAATTTATATTCTTTACTTGTGAACTTTAAAAATATATTAACTATTTTTCTTTTATCTTTTAAGTTATGTCACAAAATTAGCTTAAGCTCTTCAATATATTTTAAATACCTGATAAAAGTTTAATAAGCTACTTTTGATCTAGTTTTCTCGGGTGCAAATTAAAATAATCTTTCTCGCTAGATTCTAATTAATTCACATAAAACAAGGAGAGAATTAAAAAAAAATGTAACATTATATGGAAGCTGCTTCTGAAGAAATTAGGAAATATAAATTAAGTTAATAAAGAAAACAGCAGGAACGAATGAAGTAGAATAAAAATAAAATTGTTTTTAGAAAAAAGAATGAAGTGAATTTCGAGAAAAAGGGTCGACAAAATGGAGAAAATTAAGTTTAAAGAGAGCTCGTAAAAATGGAAATAAGAACTCTTTGCGAAGTTCGAGACATAGGGTTGAATCATAAACATTTTTATTCTAGTATTTCTACATCTTTATGGATTTCGGTAATTGTGCGTTAATTTATTTTATGTTACAACATACTCAGGGTAAATGGAACTTGAAGAAAACTGAAAATAAAACTTCGCATATCGTAATTTTATCGTATAAAAGAAAAAAAAGTTTTTTGTTAAATTATACAAATGTATATCACCATGTGCAAATTTTTATTTTTAATTGGGGTTATGTAAATGCATATAAATTACTAATTGTACATTATATATCATTCTGTCTCAAATAATTTAAAAGGGATCGAAACCTCTTAATTTGTTTAAACAATTTTGCATTCAATTTTGATGCATTGAAATAAAAGATAAATATATTATTCCTTTTTGATATTATAAGCCTTTGTTTTTAAGTATTATATTTTTCAAGCATTATTTTTTTTAAAAAAATAGCTAGTTTTGAAAAGAGTGCCTTAACCATCTTGTATGTAAACCTTACTTTTTAAAATTGTAAAAGAATACGATATTATTTAAGGTTGTGCACAATTCCATCTCATACACTTTCATTATAGAAACAGCTGGATGAAAACGGAACCTAAATGATTCATTCACAAGAATACATATTATTCACATTATTTTTATGCATATTATTTAAACATTTGTCCAATTTTAGTGGAATGAAGACAGACATTTAACTGGTGAAATACTTTTTTTAACAACTTTTAAAATTGGGCATGCAGTAAGAAAATTAGTATCTCGTTCCGTCACATACAAAAAAGGGATATGTAAATAATTATCATAAATGACCTACAGATGATAAATAGACCTACAAACTTGAAACTTGGCAGGCAGGTATCTTGTGTTGATTAAAGATTTGCTAAGAATGAGTTTTCTTGAAATCAACTCCAGGAAGGGGGGAGAGTTACAGGGTTGTAAGAAAATAAATATACATCCGTTTTTTTTAAGCCTAGAAGCAAGGACTTTAAGAATGTTTTTGAAGACAATCAACTGCTTAATGTTGGGATTTAGAAAAATATCTCTCTCAATAATTTAAAAACAATTTATAATCATAGAACATTTTAAAATACCCAGTGTAATGTTAAAGTAACTGCTAGCTTAGTGTATACAGTCATAAGTGTTTAAGCATAAAAGTTTATCTTTGGTAATCTATCAAATCCCTTTGTCGAGAGTATGTTTCGTATTATTTCGTATTTTTGCCTTGAATTTTTCATTATTTAAGATCATTCCAACTCTATCAATCCTACGCTAGAATCGCTAATATCCATTATTTAGCTCCGTCCTACTTTTCAAATGCAACTTTTTTATTTAAACAAGCAATATAAAAAAATTAAGTCAATTCCTACTTACGTGAACAAAGAAACATTTTATTTTAGTTACTTTTTATTAAATAGTTACAATTAATGTAAATATGTATTTACACATATGACAGAATCGCAATTTTAAATGACAAAATAGAAAGTGATTTTGCTTGCAATTTTCAATTCTATATATGGTGTTGGACTATTTTTTGTTTGCTATATACTCTTTATTCATTCATTATACATGCTGCGTGCTTTTTAGAAATCTACCCGATTTCTTAAGATTCAAAATTCAGCTCACAAAGTATCTAACGTGCCGCCCATCCGGTATAGTGGTCAGTGAAGCTAACTGCGGTGCCGCAGGCACTGGGTTCGAATCCCGGAGAAGGCATGGATGTTTGTGTTGTAATCCTTTCTTCTGTCTGTGTTGTTTACCCCCGTGTTATGCGTTGCGTGGTGCACGGGGTTTATAAATGTTGTTAAAAAAAAGTATCTAACGTGTTTTTCATAAAATTAATACTCCAAGCGTTTTCATAGAGTCAATCGGCAACTTTATTCTTTCTACTCAACTAAATATATTACAAAGATTACAAAAGGTACAAAATTAATCTGTAACACCAATTAACAAATACTATTCATGAAATATATTTTTAGATTTACTGCACAATCCCACCTTTGATTATAAGATAATCAAATTGTAAGTAAGGTAAATAAATATTAACTAAAGGATGCAAAATAGTTTGAAATGTTCAAGTCTTTAAAAATCTTGAAGGCACTTTAAAGTTCCACCACTTCTTGTTGTAAGAGGTTATATTTCGTGGTTGCAATAAGATGCCCAAGTATTCACTGCGGAATCTGCTTCTTAAATGTTGTCTAAGACTTTGTTGATATTTCAGACGCGTTTTAACATCGGTTGTATCGAGTTTATCCAAATCCGGCACTCCCACCGTCGGAATGTCTTGTATAAACATTGATGGAGTGAGAGGAATGAGATCATTGGGATCTTTTAATGAAATTGCTTCTCCTGTAAATTCCCAACTTCTAGGCTTGTGCCATCTGATTGGTTGAATCTTCAATAAACCGACGTAGTTCCTTCTCTGAATTCACCGAAGTGACACAATTGTCGGCATTAAATGAATTCTTTCACTTCACTGCAGTATCATGATAAGGAGTAGATAAATACTGATCTAAATGACGATAGATGACAGCACTCAATAGAAAGGGGCTGCAATTTAGGCCAAAACCTACTCTGGCATGCTGATAAACTGTAGTAGAATCTCGGTTTCTATTCTTCCACCACAGACATTTTAAGTATTTTCGATCTCCCCTAGCAACGGATATCTGAAAAAAAAGCCTTTTTGATGTTTGATACAACGCCAAATGTTTTCTCCCGAAATTTCATAAGTACTGAAGGTATCAACTGTAGTAAATTTGGACCCTTCATCAAACAGTCCTTCAATAAGAGATTACCTTTTGACTTGCAGGAAACGTCAAATACTGACCCTATTTTGGTGGTAGATACATTCTTAAATATTCCTCGATGAGGTAGGTAGGGACCAGGACCCTCACCAGAATCTTCCACAAAATCTTCGTTCTTCCACTCTTCGAAGACATCATTATAAAATTCAAATTTATTGCTTTTTAACAACTTCATGCTAGTAGAAGCTTGTCTTTTCCCGGTAATATTTCTATTTGTGCGTAGTTCATCTAGACTGCGCATCCAAGGAAGTTTGACCTCATATCTTCCATCTTCGTCACTTGTTACACTTCTGGGAAAATAATCAAAGTCTGTCGGGAAAAGTGTTTCAACTTCTCGAGACTTTTTACTCTGCATCCGAGTTTCTGTGGAATCGAAGCCTGACTGTACCCCAACAAAATCCTTTCTTCCCCTTCAACTTCTGTTCGGAGAAACTATAGTAGTTGCGACAATTTATCGCCATAAGAATTCGAATCATCTACTTTATTTATTGCTGGATTTCGCAGCCAAACTCTTAACAAATTTTCAGGAATGCATGACTCCACTAGTGGGAAAAGCATAGCAGCATAATTTTCAGTAGTTACGCCAATTGACTCCGGTGACCTTAAATATGACTCCAATTTAACAAAAGGTTGAATTATATTTAATTTCAAATTTATATTTACAGCATTTTTTACTACTAATGAAAGTAATTCTCTGACGTAATATTCAACTAGAAGTTCTTCACGGCCAAATCTAGTCTTCAGACTGTCCACAACTTTGGCATAATTGTTTGCAGTCGACGGATAACTATCAACGATTTCACGTGCTCTACTGCCTGTAATTGTACTTTGTACGAGATATTGAAATTTCACTTCATCACTAATTGTATCATCCCCGTGAATTCTGCTAAATTGGCTCCAAAAACCGAGCCAGTCTTAAACTTCACCACCAAATTTAATTAATTCTGTTTTTGGAAGTTTTAATTTTTAACTTTCTTTGTAATAACTGATACTTGCGATTCGGAAATAGGAGAAAGTTTTTCGAAATATGCCTTTGTACGAATCCGTGCAACATCTAACTTTTCACGCTATTCTTCGTCATATTCTTCAGATGTAGCATCTAATAATATGTTACATATGCTATCATCACATTCAGCCAGATCTGTAGCAATTCTTTCTGAAGAGCAAAGTTTTATTTCAAAATCCACCCGACTTAAATTTTCTTCAATCAAAGCCTTAATGCATTAAAACGTTTCGTAAAATTCTCTCTAACAGGACTACGCCTTTTTATTAAATCTTCCATAATGCGAACCGAAACTGAAACTGAAAGTATAATTTACTGTGACCTTGATAAATCATTCACCACGTTATCAATCACTTCCGCAGTTCACTACAATGTTGGTGCTTTCTAGAAATCTACCCGATTTCTCAAGCTTTAAAATTCTGTAAAGTATCTAACGTGTTTTTCATAAAATTAATACTTCAAGCGTTTTCATAGAGTCAATCACAACTTTATTCTTTCTACTCAACTAGATATATTACAACGATTGCCAGATTGCCAAAGATAATATTACACATTGCCAGATTACAAAAGGTACAAAATTAATCGTTTTCTTTTTCACCAATAATAAACAAATACTTTTCATAAAATATATTTTTAGATTTACCGCACAATATATATACACACACTATAGTAAGAAAAGAAATCACATTCTCAGAAATTAGGCCATTTCAGGTGAGATTCTAACCTACGGCCTTTGGACTAGAAGTCCGATGTGCTACTGGGACACAACGAACAGTTTTTCTTTCTATATATGCTGTTGGACAATTATATTTGTTAGTTACTATTTATTCCTTTTTAATTTAATTAAAGAATTAATATTTGAAAAAACTGTATTAACATCAAATGTTATCCAGTACAAGTTTAAAAAATTGTATTTGAAATTGAATGGATTAATAGAAAGTATTTTATAAACGATTAAAAATTTGAACAAGATATATATATATATATATATAAATGTATTTATGTTTATATATAGGAAGAGTGTGAAATTTTGTTGGAATTGAAAAACCGTCTTCTTATACCATTATTGATACGTTCTTTCCTTTCAAAAAAACAAATGCTCATTTTTTTAAATACCTATGGGATGAAAACTGGTTCAATTTTCACGATTCGAAAATTGCTCCATCCATTTCCGTACGGAAATCTTAGGATTCCCATTCCCCTGCGGAATTATTCCATTCCAAACACGAAGATTTTTCAATTCCTCCGACTGAGAATTATATCGAAAATGGATGTCTTTCTTTCGAAGTAAGCGAAAAACATGGTCTTATTTCCAGTAGCGAAGCGTGGGAGAAGAATACAAATTGGAATATAATCTTTTAGGATCCTATCGCGTTACCTAGCAACCACTAAGTGTCGTCCATCACATAAGTATCTGCGATGAGACTTGTATTTTTAAGTGCTTTTTTTCCCCTCCCTATCATTTTCCTTATGATGTTTCTCCCTCTTTTTTTTTCTTTTTTTTTGGTTGCAGGGAAAGTAGAAGAGTATAGTTTAGTATATTTTTACGATTCAGGTACCTCTCTTAAAATTCTCTCTCCTTCTGCACATTGTTATGGAGTTCCAATATCACCGTGATTTGAAATAAAGATTTCGATTCGAATGGATTTTATTATTGTTATTTTATCAACCACAACCTAAGATAGATTAACATTCATCCTTTAAAAAAATTTAGCTAAGCCTGACCACTGTGTCAATGATAGAAAAATTGATAAAAAAAAATGGAAAAATATGATTAGTAAGTTTAAAATTTTCATTGATAAAATATTCTTAAGAAACTTCTATGTTGTGTTTTACAAGTCTTTAATGGGATAAATTCATGTGAAGACATAGTCACATAACTGAAGTCACGTGTTTCAAGCCAATCAGTTCATAAACTTATACGATGCCATAGTCACATAATAAACATAATCACATATTTCCAACCAATCAAATCATGCACTTCGCTGTTGCCAAATTATACTTTTTACAAAAACTTTATTTTAAAAATATACATATTTATTAGTAATAATAACACACATGCGATTGATTAAAAATGTACACGTATAATATAACTTTGTTTTAGCTCTGAAAAACTTCAGGAATTTTAATCTTTGAACACTTTGACCCAATTATCACATTTGAAATGTTATCAGTATTACAATTCCAATGCCAGTTTTAAATTCAATGAAGAACACATGATTGTTTTTATTATGTGACTGTCACATGAATTTAATCCAAAGCATAATTTTGTATTATTTTCAGTTACAATTGACAAAACGAAAACATGAGTACAAACACTTTGCTCATGGAAATAAATGATAATATTTTATTAATTCTTTCGACAGAAATCTAATATTTCCAAAAAATTTATGGAATTAAATGGATATCGTGGAGCTACGCGCCAGGCACAATAAAAGAATCACGCCAAGCAGCGCTTGTTGTCGCTGGAATGGAATCCAAGATGGCGGCTGAGTGGTAACAAATCGTCAGGAAAATAATTTTAAAGAACTGTTTTTAAATACATTGAAATATATTTCAAATGAAGAATACAGGAACAGATTGAGAATAACCAAGATCAATTAACAATGGGTGAATATCATTATAACATAATAAAAATTATATTTACTACTAATTATATTATTCAATACATAATAATAATCTTATAATATAATTTAATCGTATTTATAAAAAAGAAAAATATATATTGTAGTATAATAAAAGATATATACATATAAGAATTCTCATATAACATAATGTGTAATAATATTTATAAATAAATATAATAAAATTGTATTTTTATATTATATTATAAATAAAATAATTACCTAAATTATATTAAAATTATTAATGAATATAAAGTAAATGTGCTGTGATGACTTGCAATATTCCAAAAACTGCTAGTTTCTGTAATGAATTGCATCGAACAAGGAACTTTTAAAAATGCATTAATAAAAATTAAAATAAAGTTTAAACGCGAGATCTGCAGCAATAATTAAAAGCAAAGGTCTCATAGTTTTTTTAAAAAAATATCCTGGTACTCACCAATGATGTCAGAAATATCTATATTCGAAAATAGCACAAAATACAACAGAAGACTAAAGCAGCTGACTTGAGAAACAAATGCAATTGAAATGGTTAAATTTTCTAAAAAATCAAATTGAAATTGTCTGAAATTAATAGGATTACCACGAGAAAAAAAACCAATAAAAATTATCTCTGATATACGTTATCCCCATGGCAACCACATTGCCAGATGATAAAAATATCAAGGTAACCATAATGTTATGTTACCTTGCATTAAATATTATGTATTTAATGTTCACCCATCTTGACGAACTTAAACAACTTGGCACGCAGCCCCTTGATGTCAATTTAGCACCAAATTTGTTTAGACTATTTTATCTTTCAGAAACTAAACAAGTAAAAGTATATTGTAGAGCTATCATGTCATAATGAACCAAATTGTCAAAGCAATCCCATCCACTCAAAGGCCTGTTCTTTATTGAATTTATTCTCTCTAATCTCATTTTGCTCAACTGTTCCGCTTACCTCGCACTATTTCCGTTTCTTTATCTGTGTTTTGTGTGTCTCTCTTTAATAAACTTTACATTAGATTACGTTTTTCTGTTAAGTTATTAGTTGGACCAAAATATTTTATTTTTGGAGAAATCGAGTAAATATTTATTGAAGAAGACACGTGTGTCAACTCTATGGTACAATTCTAACTAAATTATTCAAAGCTTACACAAATTATTATTTCGCCCATTCTACTCGTAACAACTAACAGTTTTATAAACTGCATAAATGGGTTCCATAATTGAACAACATTATAAAATGAACGAATGGATTAATTAAAGATTGTTACAAAAATAACATCGTACATTATTTTGCTGAACAATGTTATGAATTCAGATTGGGTTAATAAATGTTACGTGAATCTAAACTACACGATTTAATAAATGATGCAGATAAGCAAAGTTACGTTTGGGTGAAAAATATCGAACTTTTTTTTCAATATCTTGATATTATTCGAAGATTATAATTTAAACAAGATTTATATGCTTAAAATTATAATTTTCAACCTAAATAGAATTAATTTTCTTGTGAATAATATGCGTTTCAGGGCATAAGTTTAAAAAAATATTAAACATTATATTTTAAAAGTAAATGATCTTATTTTAATATTTCCAAACGGGATTTTTCTTTTAAATGGTTGATATTGAAAAGTTAAAAAGAAAAATTTTCCGAGTTGCATCAATTTAATACATGAAATAAGGTAAATCGATTCACGTGCATTTCTTAAGTTCATAGCTATTTAATTATTTATCTATGTAAAAAATGTCTTTTTTTTTATTTCTCCTGAATTTGCAAATACTCACATTTAAAAAATTTCCTTTACTTTTTCTGAAAAAAAATTTCTTCCAAGAAAGAAAAAGGAAGACAAAAATATCTATTACTTATAAAGTTTTTTTTATAAAGAAAATGCAACTAAGCAAAATGAATATAGTAAATTTATAAAAAAAATTAGTAAATAAAAGAACTGTTCACTTAAAAAAATATGGCTTATTTCTTTACAGTTCATGCTAACAAGGCATGAAATAATGAATAAAAAACATTCCGATGTTTCTTATAAAACGTGAATGCTTATTTAACAAAATTATTTGAAACTAAGAAATAGTTTTTAAGCAAATTCATTCCTTTTTTAAAACATTTTTCCTCTGAATTATTTTTATTAATTTCAACATCTTTCACTTCAATTATGAAATTTAAAATTTTACTCTTCGATCAAATTAACTTTGAACGTCTATTAACTTTGAATTTGTTTCACATTAGTCAGAATTTGTCAGTGTGAATAATATTTCTCTCTGTCCTTTCTTTCATAAAAAAACATTATATTTAGTTACTAAGAATTTATAGTATTCTTTTAGTTAATTTGACGTTTTTAGATTGATATTAATGCATAAGTTCTTGGATAATTCGTATAGCATAAAGGATTTTATTGCTTTCGAAAATGTATAAGATCTTAAGATATCCGACTACCTTAAAATTGTGAATTTTGCCAAAAATTGACAATTTTTTATGGTTTTATTTTATAGGCCATCTTATTAGCTTCATAAAAATACCAAATTTATTATTTTCCATTCACTAAAATGGCATCTGCTTTTACTAAAAACTACAAGTGTTTTAGTAAAAGCAGATGTCAATACTTTAAGCAAGATATGTCATACTTTAAAATGCGTTTTGCTCGAAATGTGTTTTCTTGAAAATGCAAAACGATATGACAGCGATTGCTTAAAAAATTTTGAAAAAACTGAAATTTTTTGTGTATGTTCTGTATAATAGTAGAAATGTTTTAATCTTCAGATTTATCAATCACTGTTTTATTACAAAAGGTACAGTCCCTTAAGTGAATGTAATCACTGTTTTTTTAAGTATTTCATATAATAACAAAGATAAAGTGCACTAGTTTTTGTAAAAATTAAAATATCTCTTATCCTGAATGTCATTTCAAAAATGAATTTTTTGCAGAATTGAAAATCTGTTCATAAACTTTTGGTACAAAATGGGCCGGGTTTAAGTTATTTTTGTCAATTTTTACCCATTCCCTTTTAGTAATCATAATTTATTTTTTTCTTCTTAAATTTAGCATATTTTTCTTAAAATGTTCTAAATAAACCTAAAAACCACAAAAAAAAATCTCTATTTCTCCAATTTTTTTTTAAAAAAAGAAGTCATCGCAAGCAGTCGGATACCTTAAAAAAATAGATTTTCATGAGAAAATATAAAAAAACCCAAGTATTATTCAAAAAGAATCTATTAATGAAGATCCAAATAAACTTAAAATAATATTCGATAAAAACTGAAACTAATCTTTGAAATTTTTTCAAGTTAGCGATAATGGACTGTTCAAGAATTTTATATAAGAGTAAACTATTAATCTACAAATAAATGATAAAGGCATTAAAATATTTAGAGAGATTTTCTTAAAAAATAGGGTTATTCTCAGCACATTAATTGAATATATTTTGGATTCTCATGAACTACATATATATATATATATATAGTCGTCCCTTCTTTCATAATTTTTATTAAGCAAAATTATTTTTAACCCTTTGTGTTTCTGTGTTCCAACTCATGGAACACCTATTCATTACCGTTAAATTCCTTTATAAATGGATAAAAACACATATAACGTTTTATACTTTGAACTATCCTTTTTAATCATAGATAGCAGCAAAATACAATCCGAATTAATTTTTTATAAGGACTTTTTTATAAACCCCTGGATTTACAACAGAAATCCACAAAATGAAAATGGTTCATGCAATTCTCATAAAAGTTTTCTACTTCAGGCCTAAATAGATCACCTCTTTCTCTAACTTTTATTGTTAAAATTCCAACTTTAAAGGGTAGTAAAACACAAAGGATTAAAATGATTGTACGGTGAATACATACCATTAGTAACACTACTGTAATATTTGAATACAAATAAATTCTATTTGTGCCTAAAAAGAAACTTAAAAATTATTAATTATTTGATGTGTGATAGGCTTTATTAAGAGTGCTGCATTTTTTTCAGATTATTTGAAAAACATTTATAAAGTTAGAAGTAAAAGACAAATGTTTATCAAATCTGAAGTAAGGGGATCATTATGAAATCTAAAATCATGTTCTTAGAATGTGCTTTAAAGTAGTTAGTGGTGTCTTCGATTTTCAATATGCCTTTTTTTTCGCAATACTTCATTTATCTTATATTTTTGAATACCATCAAACTTCTCACTTTTTATCATATATCCAAGATAAAAGAGAAAATGGTCCAAAGATTTTCGATAATCTATCGCAAAACAAATCATATCATTCTATCTAAGAAAATATAGCAGATGTCTTTTTTATATTTCTCCAATATATTTAGTAGCAGAAATCAAATCAGATTATATTTTCTTCCCTTATCTATTTTCATCTGCAGAATTCGCTTATCTGAGCTACCTTGACAGGCGGCCAAGTCATTTTCCTGAAATATTTACAATTTCCCGTAGCGTCGGCTTCACTGCAAGACAAGTGGAAACAGAAAACCGCTTCGTTTATCGGAACCGGATATTAAATGGAGCGTGAAACGTAAATATTTTCCGAATTCTAAAAAGTTTACCAAATGTCGGGAGATAACATAAACTATTTTAAATGTAATAGAACTGCAAAACGTATTGGCTTCTGACTGAGCCTAAGGGTTTGTTTTGATTTTCAAACTATACTGCTGGACTCTCTCTCTCTCTTAGGTAAATAAAATCGTGCGTGTTAATTAATATAGACCTCGAAACTTACTGACAGAATTGCGAGTTGATATTACATTTAATATTTCATTGTTTAATATTTTCAGAAAGTTTGAATATTTTATGAAATTTAAGAAATTCTTGTTGTTTAAGATATGAAATCCGTTTCATAATGAACGCATAAGTATATTGTGTGTGTGTGTGATTGTCTTTTATAAAATATATTAATTAATTTCTGAGTTCAATCATCTAACGAAAATGAAACTTTCTAAGACCTTAATTAAGTAATCATTAAGTTCCTGTTTGTAAAAGTTCTGCTTGTAACCTCTCATATCGTAACAACTGTACTAAGCAACAGAAGTGCCCTCAAGCGATCAAAGAATGTGGTCTCTATGGAAAACCGTACACATTTTTTTGTTTTTTTTGTTTTTTTGTTAATGGTATGTGCTGTCTTTGTGCAACCCAATTTAAATTAATAAATAACTGTTACACTAAAGATAGTATTGAGCCCCACCACGAATTTAGCACCTTTAGTGTAACCCTGAACGTCTAAAGCTCTATAACCTTAATTTTTAAAATCTTGACTGTTAACACTAATACTATATACACTAAGGAATTATAAGGCCATTTTGCGTATGATCTCATAATTTCTTAACAGACGCTTCATTTTTTAGAAAAACGAGTCAATTTTGATAAAACTTAAGTTAATTATCATAGCTGCAACTAATACAGAAAGCATTCCATGGTTAATTTTAAATATACTCATTAATAAATTACATAATATTGTCGGATTTCTCTCTTCTCATATGTTGTATTTTGTGTACATTTTATCTTATATTTAATTTAGACAGGATTGCATTTCTTAAGTAATGTACTGCACAACTATCTTTACGTATATTCAGGACTTTATTACAGTTGCATGTTAATTAAAATACTGTAACGAATTTCACTGTTGGGTTCAGGGATTGAATAGACTTTAATCAGGACAGCGATAAAACAGTTCTTTATTATCAGCCCAATGAAGAATACAATGTTCAGAAAGGCATAAGAACAGCCAAAGTCACAGTAATACAACACAACATTAACACAGCGCAATGTACTGATCCAACGGGGAATAGATCAAATTCAAAGCCGTAGGCTTTCGTACACTCTTTTGCATAAATCACAACGGAATCACCCGTAAAGTAACAGAGGCTGCTGGCGCGTCTGAGCTTCAAGAAATCTGAATAACAACTGCCCCATGTTGCATTTCAGTGTGCCTTATATAGACACGGCGAAAGTGGTAGAACATTCCAGAAAATAGGAGAACCGCCCGGAACCGGAAGTCGTCAAATATCGCCAAAGTTGGGGACGCTTGGCAACAAATTTGGTGACAAAATAAGTTGCCAAAACTGTCGCCAACTAAATGATATCTCGCCAATTTGGCGAGATACCCAAAGAGCCCCATGTTATTTACAAGGTCCCATAGCAATTGATCTAATTCACATGTTTACTTGCAATAAACATTAATCCTGCACTATTTTTCAAGCAGAATAGTACTTTTGACATAATTTAACATTATAAACACATTTTAAATACCAAAATCGTAACAATACTTAAATGGCATATTGCATGGGAAACTTGTAATAGGTCGCTATATATTCGTTCTTTTTGTTCCGTCTCTCGAGTTTGGGTGTGAATACCGCCTTTACATTCCCGCGCTTTCAAAGAGCTCTCTAAAGCTAAGCTGGGTTATAACAAAAAAAAATTTGTCAAGGAGTAGTTCAATTATCATTTAAATATATTCTTTGTGATTACTCGAAATATAAATTATTAAGTTGTCATCTACCAGCTGAAAATTGCATCATCCAATACATAATTTATACTCTTTATCACATGTACTGTTATTTGTATTATATATCCTACATAATGTTAATAACAAAAAAGATCACCTATGTGTAAATTACTGCAATTGTGTGCGAAATTATTTGTTGCTGATTTTTAATCATTTTCTTCTGTTTGGTATAAATGGGGAAATTAAATCGAATATTTCAAAATTTTCAGTACATTTTTTTATAATATATATATATTGCGGCTTATTGGAGTTTATCAAATTACTTCAGCACCATAACGCGATATTTTCCTCCGTCTTTTTCATTTTTCATTATAAACAAAACCATAAATATAAAGTACTACCAATAAAAAGGGGATCCTCCTACTAACTATCACGTGATACCAATTCAAAGCGTCTCCTACCAGTGAAATGAGCTCACATCATTCATCCTTAATCATATGAACGGTCATAAAAGTAAAGAATATTTCAAGACTCAAATATAAAGTTACATTACCTAAAAAAAACACCCACTCCATTAAAATTAAATACCGATGGCAGTTAAATTGAGAAAACTGAAATAAAAACAAAAGTAACTTCAAAATTCCGTGAATTTTTATCTCGTTACTGCCATACGTGCCTTTTGGAGTTCCAGTTCATGTAATATTCGTTTTGTTTAATAGCCCCTAATGGGTAATTGGATTAATGGGCAATTCCGTTAGCCGGTCATTCTAAAGCGGAAGATTGGAGTACGGTCTGTAGACCCGGATGAGCGGTGTTTTGAGTTAATTAGTTTCCGGTTGACTCTGCTGGACTTTCGTGTTCTTGAGTGTACAGGAAGGGATTTTGCATTGGTTTATATTTTATTTTTCTATGGCTTAGTGTAATTTAACCGAGTTGTAATTTGTTTACTTTTAATCAAAAAACATAACTTTAAAAAATATTTTAAAATATTGATAAAATTCTTTTATTTCTCAAGGAAAAAAAAAAATGCTTTCATTTAGAAAACTAGGTGCCCGAAAATTTTAATCTCATGAAATTCTGTAAGAGTGAGAGAAAAGTAAACTATAAATAAATGTATTTGTATACAAACATATTTTTGCCGTACTCTCGTAGAAGCATTTTAAACCTTATTTTTATGGGTAACTTTTTTTCCGCGATATTTTCCTTTTAAAGGAAATAGATCATAGGTATAGGAAAATTCTAAGATCATTTTGATTACAATCAAATGTTGAAGTTAATAAAATTTGATATTTATAAGAATTAAAATCAACAAATCATCAAATTATACCTTCATCATTAATAAAGTCTTTTAGATGTTATTCAATGAAACAGATTAATAACCAACTACATTAAATTTAAAAAGAAAACCGGAATTCTTACTAGTATCGACGAGTACATGATCAAAATAACGTTGCAAGACTCTTAACAACTTTTATTTAATCTAATCTCAAAATCTCACTGGTAAATGTGTAATGGGAGTGAAATTATAACAACTGAATCATTTTAGAGGTATCATTTTCATAAGCCAGTAGCAACCTCCAGACTGAAGTGATCATTTTGGTCTAGTGGTTAAGTTACTCGGCTTAAGATCCGAAGGACGCGGGTTCTGTCCTGCCGGATAGTAGCGCCACTTCACTATCCACAAAGTAATTAATTTGTACTTAACTTGAACAGGCGGCTTTGAAGAACAGCCACGCAACTTCACACTCCAAAAGTAGGCCTCATCTGTTTCAATTAAATGTTTATATCTAAATACGCGAGTTTCCTTCTAACCCGTAGATTCTGATGGAAACTTTACAAAACTTACAATTCACTAATGCATCTTATAATCGCAATCTCATCCTTTAACAATCGTCTAAATTCATAACGGTCTCATGATAGATACAATCACATGTTCTCCACTTGTTATAACCCCCTTTCCTGTCTACCCTGAGATCCAGCTGAAGGAAGTGAAGGATGATTCGACATGATAATTTCCAATTATTTCATTTAGCACTTTAATCGACTCAAACACAATTCAACGTAACACAATAAATAGGAGATGTTCCAATCAGTCAACAATGGGAGGAGACGAGAATCGAGTTTTGAAAGAATACATCTAATAAATCAACCACTTTAAAATATGCGATCCAATACCCTAAAATTATTTTACACGGTAGATATATAACTATAGGCCACTTAACCTCTTTAATACTTTAAATATCCAACCTAATATGAAAAAGACAATCCCTGAACTGTACGCAGTCTTCTTATTAATTAAGGCTTAATCCAGGCCCGTATCCAGAAATTCGTTTCGGGGGGCGCTCAAGGACGAAAATCACTCAAAAATGACGTTTAATATTTTATTTTTTGTGCAAGAAAAAGATGCAGTATAAGGTGTACAATAAACATCTATTATAATGTTTGAAAGAAGTTTAAGCATTCTTTATGGTTTAACAAAAAATACCTGCTAATAGCAAAATTCATATCAGTATTGATTTTTCTCCCGAACATACACCTTAAAAAAGTAACTTTCTTGATTTTTTCTTTGCCAAGCGGTCGAGTACTTCCTCCGGATCAACAACAGTATCCCAGTGAATTGACATCATCGCTAGTGCACTTAGCCTGTCGTGGCCCATCACACTACGAGGTAGAGTTTTTATCCTCTTCATTGTCGAAAACGATCTTTCGACGCTAGCCGTTGTGACTGAAAGAGTAGCCATAACCTTGAGAAGAAGATTCATCGCACGAAAAAATGTTCCGTCACAATACTCCAACAGTTTCAAAATTTCGGTCGATGGATCAATTGATGATATTTTGGCACACCATAACTTGTACTCAGCTTGAACTGCGGACAATGGCATTTCGTCTTGAAAGTATGGACCTAATTTTTCCAGTTCATTTATTTTTTTCTCGCAAGCATATCCTGGCAGTAGCAGTTGGAAACTTGATAGAATATCTTCGTTCTTGATGAATCTGTCAGTCAAATTTTGTATCAAAGTATCGATACAAGTAATGAATGTAGTGACTCTGAAATACTCTTCATTCGATGTCGTTTGCGGATTTGCACTAGATTTCTGTCGTGATGTAACTCTAGGAGCTTGAAGTTCAGTGTCAAAAAGGTTTGCAGAAATTTCGACGCCACTTGAAAAACTTCTGTGAAAGTGTCGTTAGCGGTTTCCCGCATTTGTCGGAGTGAACTCAATACTTCATTTGTATACTTCACAGCGGAAACTAAATCTGAAGATTTATTTTGAAGGAAAATCGACAGTGGAAGGGTCAAGCTGAACAGTTTCTCACAAACAACAATGCTCACTAAAAATTCACTTTTTTGACTCGCTGAGTGAAGAGTCGATGCCGTTGAAGATATAGTCCACGTTCTTTGAGCGATTTCTTCTAAAGCCATGACAATGCATTCGAAGAGTTCTAAAAACACGATGATACTGTCGTGCCTTTCGATAAATCTTGTGTCACAAAGCCGGAGAAGTCGTTTCTTTTTACTGTCTGGAGCATGTTCTTGGATAGTTTCTTGAAAAATTTTGTTTGCATTCGAATGATTCCTGAACAAATTTACAACTTGACTAACAACTCCAAGACAGTTGCGTATTGCTGGAACCGACATGACATTCGACAGAGTAAGGTTTAAACGGTGACTGGCACAATGAATGTATCTTGCCTTGGGATAATTTTCTCTAATTCTTGTTTGAACTCCACTTAAATGACCTGCCATATTTGCTGCCCCATCGTATCCTTGCCCAACACACTTGGTCATATCAAGATTGAGCTCATCACATCGCTGCAGAATAACGTTTGCCAGATTTTCAGAAGACTGATCGTTGATTGGGATGAATCCGACAAAATCTTCACGAAGAACAGGAGCTTGGAGATCTGGGATATCGACGTACCGGATACATAGTGATAACTGCTCAGTCCCTGAAACATCCATTGTTTCATCGCCAAGGAGACTAAAACATTCTGCATTTGAGATTCTGTCAATAACTTTTTCAGTGACAATGTCGGAACACGTCTGAATGACTTCATTTTGGATGATAGGACTCATATAAGTAGCGTTTTTGGAGCTATTAAGTACATGTTTTTCTAAATTTTTATCACCAGACTCAATTCTGAACCGCAAAAGAGCTCTAAACTTTCCATCTTTTTTTTCAGGTCGTGTCAAAGATAAGGCACCACTATCATGATCGCCTCTTAGAGGTAATTCTTGTTCTGCACAAAAAAGAATTGTGCGAATAATCGGTTCGATTGCAGCTCTATTTTCAGCTATCTCTTTGGTGCGTTGACTATCCAATTGGGATGCTATATCAAGCTGTTTTCCGCCTGATATCTTGAGGAATGAAGTGGCTTGCAGAACACACACTTTGTGATATTCTTTTTCCATGTGTTTTTTGAAAGATTCTTTAGCTTTTTTCCAGTCTCGAAACCCGACAGACACAAGTTTTCCTGGATTTTGATGACCCCCTTTTTCAACGCCTTCATGGAAAAATAACCAGTAAGGTTTACAATACACGCTGTCTTCACTCGCTGAGTATGCCAGCCAAGCAAAATCATTAGTAATCCACTTGGGTTGAAAACTCCTATTGTGTGATTTTTCTGTAGGGAATTTGTATGGTTCTTTTGGAAGTAGTTTGGTTGAAAGCACATTTTTTTTCGTAGTGTCATCGAGAGAATTTCGGTTCGTGTTCCCAATATCAAATCGATTTGCTTGCCACACAGGGTGAACGATTTCTTGAAAGCCGGTTGAAGTGACTGGGTCTGATATGTTGTCATCGGAGTTCAAATGAGAGATATTGTCCCCATCTGCAAAATAAAATTTGTATTCTATATAACCATTTATCATAATGTCAGATATTCGCTAAAGATGGTTTGAAATATACTGCTCACTTTCTTCGTCTATGCCTTCGACGCGAAAATTCGTTTTCGGTCCCGAGTTGACTTTGAAACTAAGGTTGCTTTGTTCATTACACTCACTATTGTTTGGAAAGTTTTCTGTAAAATATAAAAACGTGCATTTTTAGAAATTTACTAGTAAATATTTTCGCAAGAATCAAAACAATGTCGGTCAGTTAGAAAAATGCTGAAATTCAAATTAAATTGTAAATTTTATTTATTTTTACGAAATCAAACAATCAAAAACAAAGCGAAATAAAAAAATCAAAAACAAAACGAAATCAAAAAATCAAAAACAAAACGAAATTAAACAATCAAAATTTATCAAAATCAAATAATCAAAACAAAAAAAAATCAAAACGAAATTGAATCAAAATCAATGAATCAAAACAAAATCAAACGAAAGCTACAATGAATTTAATTTCCCTCGAAATCGATCACAACATAACCTTGGAGTTGGCATTCAAAACGTCACTTTACTCACTATCAACATTTGCTGCATCATCCAAATTATATGCTTTCGGCTTCTTGAAAAACGATGTAATCGTTGGTTGACCTTGACGACGTTTCATATTTGGTCTTTCAAAAATCTCGAATGTTTGATAGAAAAAAATGATTGGATTGTACACAAACCCACAACACTCACGTGCCACGTTTTTTTTTTGGTTATGAATGGCGCAATCACGTGCCACGTGCAATTGGGATGCGAAATATTCCATCTCCATCTGGTGGCGCGTGAGCGAACTAAGCCGGAGTATCGAAAAATTCAAATTATTCGAAAGTAAATTACGATTTTCCATCGACAAAAAACTCAAATTTCAAAGAATAGAAAATTTTATACTGAAGACTTTTCAGTTAAAAATTTCAAATGAAAATTTTTTCGAATTTCAGGATTTCAGGGGGGGCCCGGGCCCCACGGGCCCCTCCCCTGGATACGTGCCTGGCTTAATCCTTCAAATATCACCTTCCTGTCTTTAATCTCTCCCATGGACTTTCTAAACTATGTTTTGGTATTCTTCGATTTGTATCTCACTTGTCACCTTTAGTTAACTAACTTTCTAACCAGCTCACTTTCTAACTCCCTCACCAACGTTCTACTAATTATCCCTCTAGTAAGCGAACCTGAACTATGCATAATAAACTTAATTTGCATATCACGTCTTCTTAAGATAAGGTTGATAATTTTTAATAGCCCCAAAGATTTCCCAAGAGGGTTAGTGTAAGGACGCGTATAGATCCGTCACCCACTGAATTCAAAATGGACATTAGATTTGCACTTGTTGTAAAATGTAGATAAAATTTCGAATTGGATAATTGGCTTGATTTGATCAAGTATAAAGATTTTTCAAAGAGTTGTTCAGTTTTTATTCGAATCCTTATAGTATAAATATATTTTTAAATCAAGGGCATTTTGTTTATCTACGTGAATTATTATTGATGACATACATTTTGAAAAAAGTGCCTGCAAAAAGTAAAAGTTGGCAACATCGAAGCTATAACGTTTACCTGCCTCGCAGCTGCAAGATCGGCTTCTCTATGCAGATAGAATTACGCCGTTCATATTCATACGTGCACCCCTAAAATATTGCGGGTTCTTTTCATCTGACATCACGCCCACTACCGATGGCCGTGAGAAAACCAATGGCTAGATTCCACCTGCGAGCCAAACCTCGACTGAAATTTGAGGTGTAAGAAGGGACCCCCGCCCCAAGAGAGGGGAGAGACAGTCCGCCTGATACATTCGGGAAACGACGAGGTGTTTTGCCTCCTCCTTCATATTCTGTGAAATTTAAATACTCAATAGTTTAAATAACTTTATCTGAATGTAAATATTGTGATTAATATAACTGTCAAAGTAATAAATCGATCATTTAATTCCTTAAGTCTCGTACAACTCATCAGTTAAAACCAAATCGTCACAGAAGCACATGAACTGATTGATGGGAGACACAGGATTGCAGTTATCATGTGACTATGACGTCACACGAATTTAGATCATTGAAGTCTCTCTTCCTTCTTTCTTACTTCAGATCCTTCACAATGCGAAGCTCTCAAACCAAGCAATCAACAAATAAAACCTCCAGAATTTCATTGAAAAGACAGAAACTCGTGAAAACCCGCTACAGTGTTGCTGATTTCAATAAAAAACTTTATTTCGCGAGTTTTGTTTAATATAACATTCGTGATAAATATGATTTTTTTTTACTTAAGAACAGTTGATACAAAGTGAAATTCTTATTATGTGCTCGAAGAATATTTCTTCACAAATATTCTTTTATTGAATTTGAAAAAGAGAGTTCTTTTTTATTTAAATTTCTCGTTTCATGAAAAGGAAATATGTTTTTTTCTTATGACAAAGATATATCGTGTCATCAAAAGTGTATTCAAATATTTTCCATCGGATCATATTCTAACGAATGCATTTGTTTTGTAACAGCTTGAAAATACAAAAATAAAATTCAAAATCCTTTTGTGTTACACTGATACCTGTATTCTTTTTAATAAAAAAAAATAATAAAAGTATTGAATAAATTCCTTAAGGCATTGGAACATTTAAATTTTAAAAAAAAAAAAAACTGGCCATTTCGTAGAAAAAAAACTTTTTTTTTTATCAAACATATCTTACACTCCTTTCTTTTGAAAGTATTTGTTGAATTGTTTGAAAATGTATACAGTAAGGGGAAAAGAAAAAAAAATCGGCTTTTTAAATGTTGCCGAATTAAAGAATTCTTTTTTTTTATGGAAGGTATTTAGATTTACCGAAGCTTATTCACCAAAAGGGGGGTAAATGAAAAGGCTTTCATTTCCTGGACTTCTATTAAATAGTGCTTCTTATTAAAGACTTTCCTTCCCCCCTCCTCAATTTAATAATATAGGAGTTATTTTAAATGGTGACAATAGTGATTTTTTTTAAATAAATGAGTGTTTTCTGAAAATCTGGTTTGAGCTTCGTTTTAATCTTTATGTAAAAATAGAAATGTTTGATATGCTCTTTTCTCCTAGAATTAATTTCGGAATACTTATTTCTAAATTAAATAATTAAACTTAAAAATAATACTTTCAAAATTTTATCAAGTGTGGATTAAAATATAATTGGATAAAAAATTACTAGATAAAAAAAAATTATTCAGAAAGTACATACAAATTGAAATAAGTATGTTTCATTTAAAAAATAGGGAATCTTTTAAATTTTTTATCTTGGGGAACTAAAAAAAAAATCAGATGCATGATGTTTAAAAGTTATGTGATATTTGGGCGACAGAGTTGAGTGGTTGAATATTAACGTCGCACTGTTCAGCTACACGAGGGTTTTTGGCGATGGACCTCGTAATTTAAAACCATGGCCAAGTGACGAGGATGACCCATGAGCTGGAACCCTTCTCCTAACTACTACACCACACCAACGGGAGGTCGTTTGAACTCTCGACAGATTTATCGTGCTTCGTCCCCCAACACGGCGGGTCTTCAGCGGCACTAGGCTCGAGCTCATGACACGCCGGCCATGAGTCCACCGATGTTTTGGCAAAAAATGAACATATATTTACTTATTTCCAAGACCTCCTGTTATGAAAATTGCTTTTATAATAATAATAATATTTTCCTCTATATAGTTCAGACTTCCGTACAGAGCCTGAACTAGGATTTTTGAAATATATAACTTAGAAGTAGTTTTTATCCATATTTTAATATATCAGAGTGAAAAACCTTTTAGCAAAAAAAACCACCTATTATTATTTCAATTGGTAGCAACTCTGAAAATAATGTGAATTTTTCAAAACTCTTATTTCCGGCTCTCTGGAGAAGTCCTGGCTACATATAGACAAAATATTATTATTACAGGAGCATTTTTCATTAAAGGAGAATGTTTTGAAAATAGCTAATTAATTCTACGTTCATTTTTTGCTAAAAAATTACCGCGTATTCTATAATCCAAGGGTCACTAAATATGAAAAAAATTCGTTTGTACGCTTTTGCAAAATCACGGTTCCGAACGAAGTTGGATACTTTAAACTCACAATATTTTTCACTTATCCCTCCAAATTGATAAGAATAATTAAACTATAACTCACGAGCTTATATTTAAATTTGGAAAAAAAATTCAATAATCACTAAAATTCCTGGAAAACATTTTATTTTCTATGAAAATGAGACTTAATTGAATGAAACCTTATTAACGTCGCAGTAAAAAGCAACAGGATAGCTATTGATAACAAATCTCGCAATTGCAAACCATTGTTGAGTGATGTAAATAATCCATGAGCGGCTCTTTTCACTCTCCCAACTTCCACTACACGCCAAATGAAGTTAACAATTAATTCTCCTTCAATCTTTGTTTACAGTTGTTAATCTTTTTCTTACAGTTCCCTTATACTGGTGCCAGTTTCAACCCAGCAAGATCATTTGGTCCAGCGATTGTGACAAATACTTGGAGATTACATTGGGTAAGTTTAAAATAGCTTAACGTTGTACTCATTCGTTAAAATTGAAGTTCAGTGATAAAATTACTTTTTATCAGAAATATTTTCTTATTTGCTTATGAAGATTTATTTGCTCTATGAAAGATTGAAAATGCAAGACCAGGAAGAAATGGTCTGAAAATTATGTAAATTTCAGAGTAAGTGTAAAGTAATGCAAATAATGTGAAGTACGAGGTTCTCTCCAGAAGAGAGGATATAAGGAAAACATCCAGCAGAATGGGCAATACCATGCCATTGTTTCTGCCTGAGAAATCTTGTCTCAGAGTGCACGTATAACAGATTTTTAGACTATGTTAAATGTAGGCAGTTTCAGCAGGCAAACAATATTACGATGGACTTGGTGAATGAATTGAGAAGGGCAGGTCGTCCATAAGTCAAACAAGGTTACGGCTGGAACAAGTATATATTGTACATTTGAGTGGTGTCAGTACAGCTAGAGCGATTCCAACAAGCATAGATTGACCAATCCACCATCAAGTGGAGGTGACTATACAAGCCATTTCTGTTGTTACTTTTCAGCGTGTATAGGACACTCCTGATGCTCCCATATTGACCAGATCCATTACCCATCAATTTATTGCCATTGACCGGTACCTGTATGTAGTTACCTTTATCTCAGAAGCACAGCCGTTTTCCCTTTGCAATGGTGCCAGGCTAGAGCGACTTGAACGGTCTAATGGCACAATGTCGTGTTCTCACGCGTCTTTTTGTCCAATGATGCCGCGGACATTGGAAAGGCAGTGATTCACGCCTATGGAACTATATAATTTTTATCATCGTTTCCACCTGTGCACTTTGTTATACAAGAACAATAACAACATCGAATAGTCTATAAGGGTATCACATTGCAGAAATAAATATGCGTTATAAGCCTCAACATGAGAAAATGATTACATATGCATAACACATCCTGGATTTATTTTGTATTTTAAAACACTACAATATATAAGCAATATATAACTTTATATGCATTGTAGCAAACATTTAAAAGCGAGCATTTGCAAGAGAGCTGAAACTACGCAGAATTCACGTTCATTTCAACAACTTCCTACATTTAATTTTTTTAAAAACACTCATTTTCCTTACTTTTTCATTAATATACTTTTATGGCAGTGGTGGGTAACTAGAGGCCCGCAAAGAATTTTCATGTGGCCCGCCGTCAGAAAATGCCTTTCGAACCGACATTTCTTTCCTGTGCGCATTCACGTCTTTTATTTTTTACTATTAAGAAAACAAAGTACCTGAAAGTGTTTTGACCAAGAGATCATCTACAGAGTGTGGAGGACGAAGTCACCAGGATTTCAAGAGGATTGATCCTAAATTCAATCTGCTCTGTAATCGCATTACTGCTAATATTCATACAGCATCTGATGAGAAACAGCTGAAACTTATTGAATGGAAATCAGATCACAGCTTATAGAAAATATTTAATGGTATGGCATTGACTTTTACAAATCTTTACAGCCGGAAAAAATTCCAAATATAAAGAAATTTGCAGAGAAATTGATCTTTACATTTTAGTCGACATATATTTGTGAGCAAAGTTTCTCTTGCATGAAGATCAACAAGAGTAAATATAGACGCAAGGTGGCTGACATAAACTTGCAGTCTATGATGAGAATTTCAGCAAGCAACTCACTTCTGGTTTCAAAATAACTGTAGAAAAGTATGATGGGATACATCTGTCTTATTAAACTGATTCTAAAATTAAAAGTGTGTGTAGCTACACAGATATTAAATTAGCTCAGGACATAAATTGAATAAACGTGACACTATTTTATTTAATTTATATTTATTATTTTTTCAGTGAATGCAATCATTTTAAAAAAGTGTGGTCCTCCAATATGCTCCAATCCCATAATGTGGCCCGTGAGCCAAAACAAGTTGTCCATCCCCGCTTTAAGGTATCAAACTTCAGCTTAAGGCCTTAACCTTAGGTGTCCACACCCGTCGAGTGAGTGAGTGAATATTAACGTCGCACTGTTCAGCTACACGAGGGCTTTTGGCGACGGACAGAGTAATTTTGAACCATGGTCAAGTTACGCGGACGACACCTGAGCAGGCCCCCCCCTCCTAACTACCACGCCACACCAACGGGAGTGCGTTTGAGCTCTTGACAGATTTAACGTGCATCGCTCCCTTATACCTCCCTCTTCAGTGGTACTGGGATCCACACCCGTCGAAGTGTGTTAGGAAAAAGTTTAAAAAATGAATAAATTAAATTCCAATTGAAAGAATTTTTCCTTTAGATTTATGCAATAATTTTAAAAATATATTCTAAACGATGTAAATAGATCTTATATTATTCACAGGGGTATCTACCAGGAAAGAAGTTAAATATCCCATCATCTGAAGCACAACTAAATGTTTTTTTGTTTTCTTTGCAATCCGATTTAAATTCTTCAAACTAATACTTTAAACTGAGAAATATGTTTTTACTCTATTTTGAATTTCTATCCAATGCTGATGTGTAATAGAAAGTGTAGACATGTGCATCATTTCAAAATTAGTATAATATGCCATGTAACTATCAAGGTTTCATACAATTAATTCCCTCTTTCTTTTCATTTTAGATTTACTGGGTGGCTCCTGTGCTGGGAGGTATCATCGGCGGTGTCACGTACGATTATACACAGGAATCCCATTCACAGCAAACTTTACGGCGTTCTTTTCGGAAAAAGACGAGCAGGACTGGAATTCAACGGGACTTGAGCGCCTTGTCCAATAACGAGACAGAACTTAGCTTAGATCACTGTCGTCTCTGACCATCTGTCCCTGAAATGAGAATCCCTTGATTATATGCATGTACATATATATATGTATATAAACATAAATGCCTGGTGCTGTAGAAAAGATATTTGAGTTTTTAATCAATAGTCATTCTGTTCATCTGAATGCTGTCTTCAGTAAGTGTCAAGTAACCTGACCAAATACAAAACATCTGTTCATTGAGAAAAATACTCTAATTTTTTGCTAAATTCAAAAAGATGTACACTTACAAAACAATTCGTTAGACTTCGTCCTTCAAATTTTGAAATATTTAAAACATATAGATGATTTTGCTTCCTTTACCACGAGAGACATTCTGAAAGTAAAGTTTCGTCTTTTTATTCCCACACGAAAATTTTATTGCCAAAAGTAATATACCATACCATCGTGTACTGTACACCCTGCACTATTTTTCGACATAATCGCCACTGACATTGAGACATTTATCGTAAAGTGTAATCAGTTTCAATTCAGAGACAAGTGAAAGTCTTTTGTTGCAATGTTGTTTTCATTCCTGGACGTGGAGAGATGTCCATTTCAACATTCATGGTCCACAGTCTACCTTTCTTCGTTGAATATGTAACACCTGCGACCAATCATTTCACAAGACATGACTCCTTCATTCAAACATGACTCCTTCATACATGGTCTGTAGGCGTTCATGCATAATGGACACCCATCCATACTGGACAACAACACGCACTTCCATTGTTGACCTCGCTTCCAGCACATGTATGCCTGCCATCGGGATTTGTACCCGAACAACCTTGGGCATGCCGATTTGCTGCTGCTCTCTCTCTTCTTCAACGATCTGCACATGCGTGATTTCTTCTTTGCTAACGTTCCTTCCATCTGTGAACCAATGACAGACATGGTTTCTTATGGCGATTGTTTTTTTTTTCTCTTGGTGTATTATTTTTTTCACTTCCTTTTTAAAAAAATGTGACGAAACTTACTTTCGGAACATCTCTCATATAG
>BMAO01029886.1:0-19465 GCA_019973975.1 Trichonephila clavata | reverse complement strand
AATCAAAAATATTACATATAAACTACATATAAACATTTTATCATTTTATGCGGATGGTGCTTATTTAAAAATAAATAATCTATATATTTCCTTTGTACTTCCTTTTCATCAAATTAAAAGTTTTAAAACATTACAGATTTTTACAAACTTCGCTTAAAGAATCACATAAAATGTAATTTTGTTACAAATTAAATGAATTACAAAATATTCTTTATGCTCTCTGAGAAACAGTATAATTTTAATCCGATATAATTATACTTACCTTCACATTCCATTTCTTTTCAGATTGCATTAAAATCACACTAAAAATAATAATTACTGAAAATTTTATTATTTTTGCTAAAACTTAGCATTATCTAAAGGCAAAGAGCATCCCTTTTAATTCATTTCAAAAACAATTTGGTATATACCCAAAAACAAATAAAAAGTTTCTATAAAATGCAGTAATCGTGAAGTACTTTAATTCTTTTTTTCTAATGAAATACTTTAATATCTTCTCTTTATGTAGATATTTGAGCTTAACTCGATTTTTCAATAATTAATACATTACTTTCAAATCACATAAATCCAAAACATTTAGAAAATTCAGTGAAACATCACATGCCCATTCAATTTGATTCAGAATCTGCACGCATTAGGAATTTAACACAGCTGAGTTTTGCAATATTCACTGTGTATACTTAAATTCATGCGATATAAAATTAAAATTTGATTAAAGTTCATACAACATTATAGAATAAAATTTAGCATTAAAAATATATGCACAAATACCCGTCCCTTTTTTGTAAAAAATCGTTTATTACAATTTTTCACTCTTTTATTTATTTATTTATTTATTATTACGAAATACGAATTAAGTTGGTAAAAACTATGAGCCTAAAGATGATCCATTGGGAACGATTATTAGTTTTTGTTTAAATTTTATTTTGGAAATCTTTAAGTGCATACAAGAAATTAAAGTTACATTGAAACGAAATCGTTATCGAACACACATCTTAAATTTTAAAAAACTGACCATTTATTTATTTTATAAAAATAATGAAAAAGTATTTAGTATCTACCTAATCCTACTTTATCGCAACGTTTTTCGAATAGGTTATTTTTTTTTAGTTACTGCTTTCTGATAATATATTAATAACTACACAACACAATCAATTGGAAATGGAATGATTGTTTATATTATTCTAACAAAATACAATTATGCAATTTTTGCGTTAAGCTAGCGCTTGTCCGGGAAGGCGAATCCGACACTCACCTTGGTACTGGTGCTGCGGCAGAGCGAGTAGATGTGGCGGCAGGAACATGCTCAGGGTCCGGCAGGCGAGTGAACCGGATTCTCCTTCGGCGGCCTCACCCTTAAGCCTAAGGGATTTGGGCCGGAGCTTCCCATTTGCTGGCGGCCGAACCGGCATTAGGGCGGCTTAGGTCCTCCATCCATAACTTAGAGAGAGACGCGCGGAGAAAAATCCATTCCCAATTTTTATCCGGAAAAATCTGGATTTCGCAGACGGAGAAATATGTATTCATTCGCCCATTTCTCTCTCTCTCGCCCACTCGCTATTCTATTCAGTTTGAGAAAAATGACTGATCTAGATAGTAATTCCTTTTTTTTATGCATCATCTTAACCCCTTCTCTTTTTCATTCAACTTTTGTTAAAAGAATTGCTTTGTTAAAATGGTAGCGAATAAAGCTTCGATTATGTAGACGTTGGCTTATGAAGCAATTTCGTTCGATAATATATTGGTTTGAGTTAAATAGAATCCTAAAATGCTTCACAACTTTATTAAATCGATTATGTATGACCTTATAATGCCGTTGCTGGTCGTATTCTAACTGGGAAAGCTTCATCTTTGTTTTAACCCCGTCGTCCATCAAGGTCTATTAATTTCAAGGCCTTACATGGCAATACAATATTTTTCTTCTGGTTATAATATATGCACTACATAAAAATCGATTTAAAAATAAACGTTTGTAAATGAGTTAATTATAATTCAATCTTAACACTAACATAAATTATTATTAATATTATTATTTGGGAATTTTATTATTAGTAAAAAAAACTATTAGGTACCAACTCCAAGTATCAAAATAATATCTTTCAATTAATGGTTCACTTTCGATAAAATTGAGTGAAAAATTGTACTTCAAAAATGAATTCAAATGTTCTCATATGCCCTCTTAGGTGTTATAGAGCATCAAGAAGTAAAACTTTTCTTGAAAATAAACCAACTTGCTTTTACTTTAATTTTCTATCTCACCTAGAACTTCCGTCAAGTAAAGTATAAGCAGATCGTGATGCTACTTAATCATACCGCTTTAGAACATGCAGCATCCAATTTGCATGAAGTTTTGTATAAAGTTATCTTTTTCTCCTGTGGCATCAGATCTTCCCTTGATAAATAAATGCACGTGTTCTGCTTACTCGTGAGATTGAGGGATTATTATTATAACTGTTTCTTAAAATGTTTGCACGACTAAATGTTGGATTAATATGTTTAGGTTTGGTAATTTAACTGTTTTTTGTTTTAACATTAGTAAATTTAATGTTTTTAAGACTTTAATTTAATGGTTTTTGAGTCTCACGACGTAAATGATCGCGGATTAATATCATTATAATTCACATCAATTCTTAATTATGATGTAGAGAAAAATATACAATATTAAAATTAAACTTTGTTGCATGTATTTTTTTAAAATTGTTACTATAGAAGTTGAAATGACTTGAACGTTAAAGATAAAAGAATTACATATAGAAATAGAAATTTACAAAATGGATGCTGCAGTAATACAAGAAATGCTGACAGGGCCAGTTTTTAGTTTTCTGTAAAAGTGGGGTTTATATAAATATATATATGTAACAAACAGCCAAGTGGATTCCCATTTAAATTAAGATATTGATGATTCTGTGGTAGTTGATTTCTGTTACAATTGATGAGGCTGGACACATTAGCATCTTATGTTATTTTACATGTAGAAAACACTCATACCAACATAGATGATGATGATGAATGCCCAGAGGAACCGAGCTCATAGCATAAATACAACAAACGAACGATGAGAACAAGAAGCGGCTCTCAGTTTTCCATCAATCTTCGGCTATTATACAAAACGCCAACCGGAAGTTCCAAAACTCACATGACTTCCGTGAAGGGTTCCTCCAATTGGTGGACAAATATCGTACGAGGTGGTTACATAACAAATAATCTAAAATAGCTGACTACATAATTTTAAAGTGTTAAAAGTTACGGTTCACTCCCGTTAGGCGGGTAACTAACAATTAATTATTTACGCGAAGTCTTGGAGGATTCAGGACCATTACAAATATAAAAGCTCTCAAGAGAAAGTTAACATGAGTTATTACCCCCCCCCACACACACACACACATTTGAAATGAGTACTTATTGGGCGAAATATTAGGGATGGAATACGAGTTTATTATTGAACTTCGAAAAGATAACCTCAGAATTTCTCATTTATTGCAAACGGCTTTTCAATTTCTGAAGGTTTCCAAAGGTTTGATTAGAAAAATAATGATTTGATAACCAATTGTAATTCGGGTCAGGAGCTATCAATGGGCTCTGCGCCTGGTCGGCGTCATACATTGTCCCACGGCTGACCATACCTGAAGGAACCCTATTACATATCAATTTTCCGACTTTTGCTTTTGACCCTTTTAGATTAACATCTAGAAAACATTAGTATTGGACATAAATAAATTCGTTGTGTGAACTTGTAAGCTGTTTCAGTAGGTGCAAACGGGGACGCATGTGTTCATTTTAAATTTTCAGTATTTTTTATTTGCTTGTTTTAATTCGGCCTAGCCTCAAAATATTCTAAACATTTTAAAATTTCAGAATATATTTTGTTTTACCCAAAAGTTACAATTCAAATAGCCAATGGTCACTACTTTTTACATTCGTCATGATACGAAATCCTGCAATTTCTCCATCACGAGTATTCTCGGCATTTACATTTGAATGATTAATTAATCTTGAAACACCAAGATAAGATTTTTAAGCCATAGAATTCTGCAGGTTAAAAAGGATATATATTATATATATATAAATGGTACTTCTCATCAAGGTCAAAACGCTTATTACACCATGCTTTTCCGACATTTTAACCAAAAAAAAAAAAAACACCATGAAAACACTATTACTCAACCAAATTAAGTTTCAAAAAGCTAAACAGTAAAATTAATATTTGATCGCATTGTCCATCAATAAGGATATGTGGGATTAAATTTTTTTTGTCAGAAATTAACAGAACTTAAAATATTGCCTCTCACAGAGCTTAAAGTATTGCATTTTATAATACAAAAATTTGCAATCTAAAGCATTAAGTGGATTACTGCTTTTTTTAATTAGATTGCGGCTCAAAATTATTAATTTCGTCATCAATGCAGAATGATTCAGAATTTATTTGTTTAATCAAATTCGAAACCATATATTAAATTTTCTCTCTTGATTGAGGGAGTAAATGTTTATTAATGTGCAGCGGTTAAGGGACGAGGAGGATACCTCAGCTGGCAACCCACTCTCCAAACTTCCCCACCTCCCTAACAGGAGGACTTTGAGCCACGACAGATGTAACGTGCATCAGCCTCTCTACTTCAGTAGAGTTTTAACTCTAATCTGTGACTCGACAAAAAAATTTATTTTTTAATGTCTCTGAAAGAAATTGTACGAATAAATTGGTTGTAAGTTCAGAAGCTGTTTTTTTAATTATACTATCTTTAATATTTTCTTAAACTTTTTGCATTTATAAGTAAACTGATAAGATAATACTTAAGTTTCTTTAGTTTCTTTTTTCTTCAAAATTATAAAAAATAAAATTAGAATAACTGTTAATACATCCAGAGGTGTAGCTACCGCCGTATCAACGATACGGAACCTCCAGGCTTCAGGAGGCCCAAAATGTGTAAGCAAAAAATCGTAAAATGTTAAAGGGACCTAAAGAAAGGCCCCCAAGGAATTTAGATACAGGCCCATTGAGGCCTAGCTACGCCAGTGAGTGCATCCATCGCATCAAAATAAAAAATTAAACTGCAATACTTTTAACAAAGAATATTCTGAACTGTAAGCAAGAGGGGTACTTCAAGTTAAATATTTAATATTTTATTAATTTTCTTTGAATTAATAAAACTTCTTCAAAGTAGAGCAGAAAACTCTGATTGCTTGTGGTGCCATCTACCGAAAAGAAAATTACTATTTTTGAAGTGAATTACTAATGTGTGTATAATACGATTCAACTTTATTTTTTTTATTACCTTTAAAATCCGGCGTATAACGCGCACCTATACTTTCAAGCTGCATTTTTTAATTTTGAGATACATTCGCCGTAAAACGCGCACCCCCTTTTTTACGCTGAACCCTGAAATGTATGTATGTAATGCTCTTATGTTTTGAAGTTATTTATTCAGGTATTTTCCCAGACTTTTTAAAAAAATATAGTATACTTCTAAAACTGGAACTCTAAGTTCATAGAGTCTGTCATTTCTATAAAATAAACAATATTTTGATATACATAGAAGTCTAATTATTTTTTCATTCTATTCTTTCTACTTACTTTTAAAGCTATCATTTTTATACTCGGCGTATAACGCGTACCCGTAAATTTCAGTCTCATTTTTGGTGTTCAAAAAGCGCGTTATACGCCGGATTTTACGGTAATTCTTCTTTCTTTTTATTTCATTGGTGTCACCTGCTCTTTCCTTTTGCCTTTTCGAATTCATTCTTTAAGTGAGATGTTTTAATACTCAAAATTGTAATAATTGAATGTAAAATACCATATGTATTGTATGAGAAAATTGACACATAGTGGTCAAGTGTCGTCTTCGTCACTTGACCACGATTCAAAATGACAAGGTACGTCATGAATAGCCCTCGTGTTGCTTTAAGGACAACGTTATTAAGCACTCACTTTCCGCTGCCGAAGCACTAATTTAGTCCTGATTCTATCGAGTTGAATTGCTCTCAGCATCTGTAAGTGTACAACAATTACTATATTAAAGTAAAATAAAAGGCTAACGAATAATTTTAATTACGTTATTAAACTTGATATATTATATAAGAATGGAGTAAGTGAGTGAATATTAAAATCACCCTTTTCAGCTACACAAGGGCTTTTGGCGATGGACCTCGTAATTTTGAACCGTATTTAGGTGACGAGGACGACACCTGAGGTGCACTCCTTCTCCTAACTTCCACACCACACCAGCGGGTACATCAGAATGGAAAAAGAAACTGAAAACAACACAATCTATGAGTTAGATAAGGATAAGTTGAGTTCATGTCATGAGAATTAGATATTTTTGCACCTATAATTTCATACAGAAATTAATGCTGAATTTAATTTGTGATGAATTGAGTCTAAATTTGGATTAATCAAATTTCAGTTATATAACTTATTCTCTCTTTTCTTTTTGATATTTAGTCGTCTTATATTTCTCTTAATAATAGACTTACTTTTGCTTTATCTCTCCAATTGAAAGTTTCTACATAAATTTGAAAAAAAAGGCATAGTAAAAAAAATGTAGATAACTATTAGCTATTATTACTATTAACTGTAGATCTCTTAAAACTATTTACTTACTGTTTTCTAGAAACCAATTATTCAATTCAAGAATATTAAAAAATTAAACGAAGGACATTGCCGGACACAACATATGTGTAGTATTTTTTTCTTCTAGAAAGATAAAGATATGTCGAAAACTTTGCGCTCTAACTTCCTTTATATTCTTTCTTTTTCCTTCTCCACGTTATTACTTGAACGCGAACTAAAATTTTAACGATTCTCGTAAGTAAATTATTCATGCAGCAATTTTTTTTTAACTATTTTAACAAAAATTCGTTTAATTTTCCGAACATAGTACCTATTAACTAAAATGAACCCTTTCAGATAGATTTGCTTCAAGCACTTTTTTAGAAATGAAGAAAACAAAATCGAGAAAATATTTGAAGTCTCCCCAACCAACGCAACAGCAGAGATGGAAAAGCTTTTTCAAAAAGCAAAGACAGAAAAAAAGTGTTCGATCATTAATCCAAGTTCCTGGGAAAGTGGAAGAATGAAAAAAATGGTTTCCCATCTGCAGCGCGTTACATTCTTCATTACATTTTTATGGCCAAGTGGACATTGGACGATGCTCATCGGCCACGAAATGAAACGCGCCCTCCCCCCCTTCACACAGAAAAAAAAACCTTCAAGTGTCACGCACACGTGGCCTATTCTCAAGTGGCGCGGTCGTTTCATTGACATACCAGCCGCCATCTTTGCCCAAAAAAGCGATTCGTATGGGTGCGAATTAATTACAGTCATATTAGTTAGGAATTGTTTTTATGATGTATATGTTAGAATAATTTTAACTACTTCTGAGAAGTAAATGGATAAGAGATTCATACTCGTTATTTATATTGAGAAATTAAAACATCTAACATCGAAAAAAATGTTTTCACACACAGTGATGTAAAATATATTTTAATTGCGGTAAATAAAGTTTTTTTTTACCGACTCAGATAAATATGTAACTCGAGAGCTTATAGACTTTTAAAAAAGGTGAATATATCTATTTAATTTAATACACATGAGCCATAAGAAATGGTCTTTTTTAAAGGTTATTATTTATGTCATGTATTTATAAAAAATATTTTATTTAAAGGAAGTAGAGTAAACATAGATAAATATACATTTAACATGCAAACTATTAAAATAAATTATTCAAAATTTTAATGAGATTGATCATTAAAATAATTATTACATTCCAGCTACCATATGAAATCGGTAAACCTAAGTTGCTTCCAAACTCTGTAACCCTTAACTATTTAAATACGCTCACATTTCGCCGAAAAGATATCCTTAAAATAAAATAAGATATGTCTACTGCTATTCAGATATTTTAATTTATCTAATTATGCAAAATATAACTCTTAGTTCTCATCACCAATATTAACCAAAATATTAGCAACTTTCTCGCCCATTAGCTTCATTAAAATTTCGGATTTTAATTCTTTTGGCACATTTTTGTGCTTAAATGCTCTTTCTACTGAATCAAAAAAGGGATCCCATGTTTCGTTTCTTCTTGACACAGGGGCGTATCATTATTTGTACAGCTTTAAGAAGTTTATCTAATGAAGGTATACTTTCAACAACATAATACGCTGAATTTACACATTTCCGTTTGTTGGTGCAAGCGTAACCTATGCAACGTCTTCATTTTTATGTTGCACAACTGTGGTTGCAGGGAAATCCAAGACAAATTCCTTATCTTTATAAATTCTGAGTATTTCAAAAGTATTTCTTTTAGTTCAACGACTTTAAAGATCCATGTACTGTTTTATCGATTTCTTCAAATACAGCTAGCAAATAAACTTTTGTAACATTTTTAAACACTATTGATCATATAATCAACCTTCAACGAACAAATCACTCACCTTTACCAGATAATCAGTTAAGACTTCTGATTCTCAACGGAGAGTGGGTAGCGTGATAACAAACTGTGAAATATTCTTATAATAACTACCAGAATCCCTTTTCCGATTTTTTACATAATAATATTTTTTTCCAATTATTTTTGCTTGAGTTCCTCTTCTTTTGTTCAGTCCCTGAAGTTGAGTAGAATTGGGCTGTTTTATAGTAATATTTAAAGAAAGAAAACAAAACTTCACGGAAAAAGTGTATATGAAACTAAGCTCACTTCATCGATCCGAGCACAATTTCCGGCTATAGCCGAAAACAACCAAGTAGCGTAATGGACTTGAACCTGACGCTGCATTTCCATTCACTCTTCAGAAAAACTCGCCTAAAGAAGTTATCCCTTCATTAATATTTTTCTACAAAATTAAGCCAAAAGTAAACCTAAAACAAAATCTTTTACATAATTTAACAAGCACAGCTTAGAAAAAATCAAACTTTTATCAAATAACTTAAAAGAGTGCTATGTCATTCCAATGATTACAATTAAAAGAAATAATAGGGATATAAGAATAATTTTAACTGAAAAACCATTTTGTAAATTGCATTTTCTTTGATTTTAGGCTACATAAAACAATCAATAAAAACTCTTTTTCGATAATAAGAAACTGAATCCTTACAGCTCTTTTATTAAAATATTCGAAATAAATTTTCTTTTATTTATTGAAAAAAATACGTTCTTTTTTTTTTTTTTTTGCCCAAAACAAATATTTAAGTCATTTAAAAAATGACCTAAAATGGACGAATCTTACACAATTCCGTATTTGATCAGGTCGAAGGCAAGCGAGGCGATATTACTGAAGTGAGAAATATTCCTCTCTAATAAGCAGTGAGGGGGGAAATGTGCTTTTATAATCCCTTCTTTCACGAACAAAACATGGGGAGGGGACAACAATCACCCCAAAGAGGCAAATATTGATTATTCATTATTCGATCAGAGGAAAGAGACTCAACAAGCGAAGAGTGATAACATAAGGTTTTTTATACATATATGTGTTTAAACGGAGTACAAGAACTTGAGGGTGAGATAGTGCTGTGTGGTATTACAACAGGTGAAGATATTGTAGCAGATCCCCAACCCCCCTTAAGAGCTACTACAAGTGGAGTCACCCCAATACGAAAATAAACCATTGTCCTTTTGATGAGGGGTGTTTCGAAAGGGTAAGGGGACATTTTGGTATTTTGGTGCGTACTTTGCCATCTGGGTTGTGATCAACCAAAAGTGGAGGAAGTATTGACACATATTTAAGAGTAGAATATTTCGTAAGTGACATTTATATGATTGGCTATCACAAAATATTGGGTAAAACTTATTTTTATTGCGGAAAACACATAATTTTCTATTTGTTAAAATCTATATCTACTCATGTGCCAAAGATAAAAGTCACGAAAGAAAAAATAACCAGGAATACAAATACTTGTGAAACTGAAAATTATTCTATAAACTTATGAAGTATTAAATAAAAAATATTATATTCCTAGTGAAAAAAAACATGCGAAATATTCTCGTATGCAATCATTTGGTGTATTTATTTTAGGAAAAAATTCAGTTTTTAGCAATTTCTGTTTATTATAATTATAATAAAGTATTTATAATATATATATATATATGCCATTTTTCTCATAACTCAACTTTTTCGATGCAAATAAAAGTAATACCAGAAATGTCCCTTAGTAAATTTTTGTTTGGCTTTAAAATTATTTAATCATATTTAAAAGAACTATTTTTTTAAACATTTCATTGATCTAACATGTTTGTTGTCATTTAGTTTCTGTGCCTAGAATGTTAGTGTAGTTTACATATAAGTTTTTTTAAGTCTGATTAAAGTTTGGAAAAACTGTAACAATCGCAAGGTACATGTTAATAATAACATTGATTTAGAAAACTCTAGGATAAAACTATTTTATACAAAAAAAAATTATACCCTTCATTAAACCAAGGTTTAATTTATGCTCATATTTTGCTTTTGAAATCAAAATAAAGGGCTGAAAAACCTGCAATTAGATTTTTTCATTGTTGGTTCTTTAATTTCACAAGTTTTGAAGAGAGTCCCTGAGGGAGGATTGTTCTCACATTTCACATAAGGACTAATATAGAAGTTATTACAGAGTAGTCACACAAAAAAAAAAAGAGGAAGATACGGAAGGAACGAAAACAGCGTAAACGAAGGAGTTTTCTTTAATAGAAAAAAATTGCTGTAAGTGATACATGTGTATAATAAAAAAAAGACAAGAAATTAACAAACAATTCAGGAGAGTAAAATATTTTATGCAGGATATATTATTAAATCCAGCGAAGCAATAAAAAAAACAGGAGCTTGTATAGTGCTTGACATTAATTCGCTGAGTTGGTGGATGCTCCTCCTTGATTCTTGCCAAACTTTTTCCTAATATCAAGTTGGTGAGACCCTGGGATGGTTAGAGTGCCTGTTCATCATCAGACCACAAACATGCCTTGCTGGGAGATATTGAGCGATCTAGTAATGTTGCCAAGGTAAAGTTAGATAAGTACGTTTACACAAGTTTGTTCTCATTATCTTTAAAGTTTCCCAACCTATTAAAAGAAAATGATGAGATATGCTGTTTGAAGTTGTCAACTGAGAAGTGCAATTAGCAGGAAAAGCTCTGTTAACAAAGTTGGGATACTGAATGGCTCTTGATTTTTTCTGTTACTTTATAAATGAAAGTCATTTAAAAAAAGAAAAAAAGAAATGAAATCCCCTTCTAAAAAAGACATAGAACATTAAAGCACACATGCATCCAAATCATAAGAAAAATTCATAAAATGCTGAAATAATAATAAAATAGTTCAAAATCACTTGTGAAGTATGATAAGATGGGTATAAAATATTGAGTATTTGCAAAACATTTAAGTCCATGTCGACATAAACAAAGTACCGGAGCAAGTCGGAACTAATATAACAGCCTGAAGTGACATAACACACACTTTATTTTTTAGTTGCTGCGATAGAAAGCGCTGTTAAACCTAAAAAACGACCAATAATATCACAAAGACACTAACTGGACATATTTGTGAAAGGAAGAATTATCAGAATACTTGCGAAGGCGGACGATGCTAAAGCGAAATGTCTTGAACTCTGAAAAAGCGTCATTGTGCAGTCATGGGACTGTGGCTTGATTAATTGTTAGCTTAATAAAGTAACACTATGAAGCTACATGACAGCTATTGACAATGGATTTCGTAATTTTGAATCACAGGATGATCATCCCACTCTGCCAGCTTTTCCACCACACCTACGTGAAGATTAGGAGCCTCGAGACAAATGCAACAATCCCTTCAAGGCCAGTTTTCAGCAACACCAGGAACTGAACTCATGACTCGACAAATAAAATGCTAGCCACGAGTTCGCGACCACTCAAGTCTATAACACAAATTTCAAAGTACTGATGATATTACCCAATGACCTCTACCATGTCGACCAAGAATAGCAACTAGTCGGCAATAGATAGTAAGAAATGCTCGGTTTGTTAATAATTGTTCAACGTCATATTGACTGTTCTGCAAAACAGCTGACGTTAATACCCTAGAAGTTCATGAGACACACTGTTAAATAGTTTGCAGGAGACTCAGGCAATTTGATTTGTATTCCAGATGAACAATATTTTGTATATCCTTCTCTTCTACACATAAACGTTACCGTTTCAGCGTACTTAGGGATTTCAAAAGGGAATAGGGCGTAATGAGCCAATGTCTTGCTCAGTGACTAGTCCGGGTTTAATCTTAAAATCAATTCGAACTGTATGATTTAGAGATAATGTAGGGCTCGTATTTATACAAGAAACCTAGTGGAGAGACTTCTTTTGTCAGGGAAAGACATGATGTGGGCAGACATAATGCTTCACAGTTACATGAACCTTTACATCTTTGAGATAGAGTTTGTCCTTGCTGAAAGATACATGTAGAATATATTTCAGAGGAATTTGGCTTGTGAAAAACGGGAAGTATTCAAAGGCTAAGTTCGTCTGATTCGAGATGTATTGGTACTGGATCCATATTCATGGATGATAATTCATATCCCCTTACGGTCCTGTTTGACGACATCCTTGAATCCAGTACATGCCCATTGGCTTCTGGCCTCCTAATCACAGTCCTATAAAACATACTTAGGATAATCCCAGGAAACAAATTGCAAACACCGTTTCAGAATTGAAAACAGATTTCTATCAAGCTTGAAACTCTTTGAACACACAACTTGCCATTATCGTCATCAAAAGCATGGAAAATCGTCGTACAATACACGGCTAGATTCCAAGATTACTTCATTGTCTCTGTATAAATATAATTTTAATTTATAAATGTCTTAAGACAGTCTTCACCGAACCGTCATAAAATAGGATGTAAACTTGGAACATATTTTGATTTTGAAATATTTTGAAAAATAAACTATTTTTTCCTGCTTAAACTATTATAGTCAAATATCGATGAAGCGACTCCGTATAGAAAATATAGTACTGAACACATTTTATATTGGAAAAAATAAATTCATGCAAAAAGAGATGAGATTATTTATTTATTTAAAGAAAATGCATAATTCACACAGAATAAAATTCTAGTTACAAAGGTGTGGCAACAAGATGAACAGCAATAGTCATAAAAAATACTATTAAACGCAATGGACTTGATTCATCTGACGTCATAATCACATGATAATACGCTCAACAAATTTCCACGTGTTTAATTCGACTGAGAATTTTGGCGGCATTTTCGGATTTGCATCAACTATAAAACTAAATGAAAAATCCTTTCTTTACTTTAACTTTAAAAAATACAATTTTTATTTTTATGCATTACTGATAGCTTTATACATATTCTTTTTTAAATTTCACATTAATATTTCATTACTTTTTTTGCAAAAATACAATTTGTAAATTCTCGGAACACCTATCGCTAAATTATATTGCTTAGCAATCGATTCCGGTCTCCAAAAATACCTATCCTTAAATTAAGTTGCTTGGCAATCGATTTCGGTCACCAAAAAAATTGACATCGAAAAGGGCCCCCCCCCCTGGTCTACACTTTAACACTTAATTTTTAAAATACATGATTTTGTTCAATTGAATGATCCATAATTTTTTGAAACGCAATGTGGCTGGCAAACTAATTACTAAGCCTAAAAGTATATAAAAACACAAGACACGAGATCAAAGAACAGAAGTATAAACTAAGCTTAAATCTAATACTGTAAACTAAAACTATGTATAATGTTTAATAACTATAAGAAAAGCAAAAGACTAGAAAATATATTAAAAATACTAAAAAATTTAAAGAATATAAAATCTGAACTTAAGCAAAATCAACGGTTAGCACATAACCAAAAGTGTAATAACGATAGCTGTTATTGTTTATTTGATAATCATTTGCCAATTGCTATACAATCACAGCGCCCTCTGGGATGAATCGACCCCATTGTAGAGCTTTAAGCAATCAATCAAAAACACATTAGAAATAATTGGAAAACATAAAATAACTCTCTAAAAACAAAGCATAAAACTAAAATTATTGAGAAAAAAAAGCACTACGTATAAAGAATTAAAAAGTTGTAAAAACATTAATAAATTACATCGTAATAGTAACATCTAAGTACGACATTAATAAATAATCATCATTACGTGGGAACTATTATTAACTATAAATACGAATAGATAAATTCGAAAATGTATCCTCTTCCATTAAAAATAAGTTTTCAATACCTAATTGCGAGCCAACTTTTTCAAAACCTAAAATTAAAGCAATAAGTAATGAATTTGAAAAAAATTACGAACTGATTATTATATTCTAAGTTCAAATGCAAGTGTCTAAATTCAAAATTATGATGATTAAATACAACATCTGAAATTTCTATCTTTGATCAATTTTATCTTTTCCTCTATGAAAGAAATAGAAATGATTCACAGCTAAAACTGAGTAACTGAAGTTGCATAAAGTTATATAACATGCTTTAACAGAGTATTAGCAATGGAAAATAATTTCTTGAATCTGTAACATTTATTTTTTATGATACAACTCATATTCTTAATAAGAGACACATGAGCATTTTTTTAATTATTGTAATTATTAAACATAATTTTAAGAAAGGAATTCTCAAATGACTTAGAATCAAAGTATTTACATTTAAAATAAAAATAATGACAGTAATGTAGAGGAAATTTATCTCTCTCTACCCTTATTCTTTTGGCTACAGATTTAATTTAAAACAGAACATTTTTTGTGCTATTAAAAATGTTATTAAAATAAACATAATTATTAGTTATTAATCATTTGTAGTTATTTTGTATTGATTAATATTTTAATTATAATATAATTCTTATTAGCCAAATATTAACCTTTAACAGACAATTTGTTAAGAAATCAATTTCTTTACTAATGCTTTATAAATGTTTTCTGGTAACAAATATGTAGAATTTTAGTTATATAGTTAATGTTGTGAAAATAAAATATCAGTTTTGAAGACATTTTGAAGTAGTATTTAACTCACACATCTACCTCTAATTCCCCTAAATTGACTCGCATTCACCACAAATAAAACTGAAATATACACGAATGTTTTGGGGATAAAGTTTTATGAATCAATAGGTAGTTTATAACGCTCAAAAAATGTAATTTTAAATATTTTTTCGACAAATATCAAATGCTTTAAAAAAATAATACAAAATATTTTTATGCACATGCATCGTATTAAATCACACTATAATCATTATTACACATAATTGCATTCATAATATTTAATTATCAAGTGATTTACAAATAAAATATTATTCAATTAATCTCAGAAACTCAAAGACACTAAAAATAAAACTGAGATGATAAATATATATTTAAAATAAATTAACCAATTTTTTGTATATTTTTACAATAAGCTATTTTTATTTTTGAAAAATATTAAAATTAGAATCCTGAAAGAGGTGCACAAGTCAACAGTAAATTAATATGCAGTTTGTGCAATAAGCTGGTTAATTTTTATGACGTACATTCATGACTTTAACACGAAAAAAATTCTTTTATGTAAAAGCCAGCAAAGGCATTAGCTTTGTTTATTTTGAAAAATTAGACCAAACGAAAGAAAAGTCTTCTATGCGCCTTCAAATTTCACCTCGACCACTAATTAAAGTACCCGAAGAAAATTACATCCATGTCAAGTTGAGAAGATTAAGTATTCGTATCACAAATCCTACCTTAATTGCTGTTTTAAATTAAAAATATACTTGTCTATGAATATTACTCAGTTAAAGGGAAAATCCCGAGCACACATACAAAAAAAAATCTGTAAAAATAAAGAATTTATTCACTACAGCTTCAACGACAAAAGCCTTTCTTTAGAAATTTTCGTAACAAGACAATTAAATGTTGGTTAATTCGAGGAAAAAAATAAAGCCAAACGATTTTTTCACTTCGTTTTAGTTCTGTAGTATTTTAAATCAAATGAAAGCTCACATCATGTGAGAGATTTCTAAAGTCAAGACATATGTCAAGGTTTTTCTTCTTAGTGAAAAAAATGAAAAGCCAATATTTTTTTAGTTCTTTTGAATTAGAAGCCAAAATTACACCCAGCAATTATCAAAGGATTAAAATGGTTAGTTTAAGGTGAAAATGGAAATGAAACAATTACATTTTTCTATCGAAAACGATCCTATTGGATATTCGTGGAGTTAACTGCGCTGAATGGTTTTTAAACACGAGTGCTGTGTGAAAAATTACATTGAGTCTTAAAACATGTTGAAAGAAGGATCTAAAGCTTGAAATGTGTTGATGAACATTTTTTAATCAACGATTTCAAACATACTTTTTGTTTTTTTCGCTTTAAAATATACGTCCATTGATTTTTCCCCCCCTCCAATCCCTGAATAATTTTAAAACACAGCTTTAATTACGAAAAGGTTCTTTTATTATTAGTTACTTTGTTATGAGAAAGTAAATGTTGAATTTATATACACGCCCACATTTATAATTGTAAAGTAAAATGTGTGAACAGAGCATGAAGAATTTTTAGCTTCTGACATCAAAGTAAGTCTATATAGTGAAAGTACTGAAATAACTGTAGTTAAAAAATTAATTCTAAAAAGAAAAATTCCATTGTATTATTCTTTCATTCAATTATAAGAATCGTTTGTAAAATTATATAAATAGTTTTTCATTAACATGATTTGAAGTGCGACAGTGTGTTATTTTTATTAGGGCATTATATGAGAGTATATAACTTTTAAGTAAATCCAGATGACTTTCAAGTAAATCCAGAGAATTTGGCTCCTACATGAATGAATTTAATGCTTTTTTTTTTCATTTGCCATTTCCTTTAGTGTTTTCATTGTTTTTAGGAATTGCTAATTTTAAAAAATTTTACAAGCACTTTTGGATAATTTTTCAGATTTAATTTCTTTGTTCCTTTTTTCTTTGAAATAAAAACTTTTAAATATTTAAAAGAAAATTCTATTTTAAGTATTTTTTTGATTATTGTGAAAATCCTTTTTAATTGTCACTGTCATTTTATGAACTCTTCAGATTTAAAAAAAGCATACATTTACATCATAAATCCAAGAATAAATTAAATAATACTTATTAATCGTTAACGCTTTTGAAGTATTTTTAAGTGGATTAAATATATTGATAAAAATCTATTAACGATTACAAGGTATTTGTTACATACAATAACCAATTCATATATTTCACATGTAATTTCATAAAATTCCTTTTGCAGACTATATATATGATATACTATACAAAGTGTTGTTGAATTCGACCGACAAATTCAAAAAGAGGATAGTAGGCAGCACGGTGATGGCAAATCAACATAAAACTTGGAATCACAAGCGACGTTTAGTCGGTGAAAATCGCAATTAATAGTAGCCGTTGGGAGGACGATGAACCAAACGATTGCGGTGATTTGAAACGCTGTGGTAGGGGTAGAAGAAACTGCGCGTATTCGAATTTCTCACTTCTCCCGGATTTGCTGAAGAGAGTACTGGTCACTGCACACCAGAACGTGTGGTTCACATATGATGTTGCCCCAACACGTTTTTCGATTGCGGTGCGTAACCAACTCCATGCTCCCCAGACCTCAATCCCTTGGATATCTTCTTTTGGGGCCATCTGAAATTGATTTGTATGAGACGCCGGTGGTTAAAGTAGAGGATCCACGGTAAGGCTCGTCATCACTTCAGCTGACATCATCAGCACATCGGATTTGTTTGAACGCGCCCGTCAATCCATCGTCCGTTGGTATGCTGTGATCGACTTCGCTATAAACTGCGCGGCCGAAACTTCGAATAATTCCTTTGACAATCACTTTTCGTTGCTTTTCTGACGTCGATCTGTGATGAATTGTTCGTATTGTAAACATGCTTTACGCATGCATGTCTTCTAAATGTATTTCTTGCCTCCTTTTCACCCTTTTCTTTCCACTCGCTATCACTCCTTTATAACTGGTTTCGAAAATTACTCCAATTGAATGTTGTTTTGAGACCACATGCTCTATTGGTGATTTGCCATCCCTATGCTGACTATTATCACTTGTCTGAGTTTGTTGGTCCAAATCGGTAACACTATGTATGTATATATTGTTAGTAGCAAAAAATAACCAGTGGTTTGTAACTAGCATTATGCAGGAGAAAAGGGATTATTCATCGAAACACTCAGAAAAAAAATTATTAATTAATATATTGTGAAAATTATTTTCCGAATAAGGTCAGGCATCAATTTTTTTTTTCAATCATATTCCGAGAACTAAAGTAATCAAAGAAAAACTGACGAATGTCTTTCACTTCAGTTGCCGAACATGAGTAATCAACTCAGGATTCATTACTGACCGAAATATACTTTCCAAAAGGAAATCATAAATTCTGGCCAAATAGTGTGCAGCAGCAAAGGATTATCAGGTAGAAAAGTAAAATATTCATAGGCATAATTTATAATATTACTTAAAAGTGCAACTCGCGACAGAGCTATTAAAGACACCACTGGTCATCGAGAACACCAACACCCAGAAGGACAAGAGATATGAAATTTAAATTTATTAAACTGGTAACATAGTACAAAAGTGAAGTGATGGTAAATACAGCTTACTACGGATTGAAGATGAATTCACACTATTGAGTGTTGTCGGCATGGCTGGCAGTAACCTCTATTATCACAACAATGTGCTCGTTCCTCAAAAAACGTAGATTATCTAACCCCAAATCTCACCGCATCATATAATTTAAGAAAACTTGAGTACCTTCGGTATAGCTCTGACCAAGAACCTACTGATAATCATTGATTCTTAAAGAAGCACCTTTGGGTCAGTGCTACAAGAACGATGATAATGTTAAGGCAGCCATGTTCGAGTAATTAGCAGAATAGTTAGACAATTTCTGTAAAAAGAGGGAATTTAGCAGCTCCTTACTAGAAGTACCTTGACATTGGTGGAAATATTAAAATAAATAATGGTCCAGACTCTTTATGTAAAATAAAATTGTTAACAGAAATTCCCTTGTTTTTTATGTCAAAACGGACGTCAATGCTTGCTTAAAACGCATGTCACATAAAATAAAATTGTTTTTTAAAATTTGCCGAATTTTATAGATGAATGTAAAGTTTATTTATTTCTAGAAGAACTTAAATCTAAATCTTAAAATAGAATGTTATACTAACGCATACACATTGGGGATATTTTTAGTAAATTTTTATGCAAATTGAAGGTTTAAACGTAAATCAGAATTTTTAAAAGCAAGTTTCGTTTCCCGAAACAAATGCGTTAAGTGTGCCGTAATTTTTCCTCTTCGAGTTTGTGTGATCACCCAAATATTATGTATATATATATATTGAAACTTTGCCGAAGACGATTTGTTTTTTGTTAATTAAGAAGTTTAGGATGTAGTCGTGTCAAAATGGATGAGAAATCTCAGTGGTTGATGCATCTTTCTTTATTATTTTGTATAGAACATATTAAGAGACATAGAACATATAACACGCACACAGAAACTACTATATGTGGACTATAT
>BMAO01029885.1:0-20884 GCA_019973975.1 Trichonephila clavata | reverse complement strand
TATATATACACTCAATTTTCTGTTGAAGTTATGAAAATATCACTCTTTTTTAAAAAAATATAATTTCGTTTTCGTCTTTCTTCGGTATGCAAACTTTTTTTTAATACATTATAAATAAGTAATATTATGTTCAATATTTAAATTATTAATTAAAATATTGCGAATACAGTGTACAATGCAAATGATTGTTTGAGTATTATGGTTTACAGATACATAAAATGAATATTATCTCCTTTACAATTCACGTGGAAGTTTGGAGTGGGGGGTGCCAGTTTATTAAGAGGAGCAATCCTTGTCATTTGACTGTAGTTTCAAGTTACGAGGTCCGTCGCCACCAGTATTAATGATTACTTTATCAAAAAATTATCTGAAAGTAGTAGTGCTCCAAAGACAGAGTGGAGTTTACAGATTAACTTTAATGGAGAATAGATTTTATCTTTAAAAAAATGTACAAGAAAGTACCTAGGTGTAATTAGGATTGCAATACATGTATACCAGGATACCGAAGACCTATATTTTGAGCCATTTTGTACAATTTTTAATACCCGTATTCACAAGTTAAAATACCGTTTTCTCGGCATTTACAAGAAATTTTTTGTCTTCACTATCTGTTCAGGGATCACCAATATAGCAAAATAGTATACGTTTTTGTTTTCACGTCTTCCTAACGGGTGAAATTATTTAGACTGTGAATACAAAGTTGCATCGTACAATCAAGAGAAGTAATAAAATATGTGAATCACCAAAACGATCCTATTGCAACTCAGAGCGATACTGCACACACACGGGATTCATAGTCTGATATTCGTATCTGTGAAAATAAGGTTGTAGTTGTGAAGAAAGTGCGTAATATTTCGATATTTTTCAAATTGGTTTGTCTTTCACATTGTATTTGCAATCATACTTTAGGATCACAAATTATTTTTCAGATTTATTATATATATATATATATATATACTCATGAATAATAACCAATAATAATAAATAAGGATAACTTTACAGAACATAAGAATTCAGTTGATAATGCTTCGGTTTGGTTTTATCATTTATATGATGAAACCACGGACCACAGACTGATTAGTGTTATTTACACATTTTTGTGTGTGATTTAAATAAAATAGTTTATTTCTAATTTTTTGTGATTCTTTATGTACTGTTGTAATTTATAAGTTACACTTTATTTTTTGTGATATTTACACACTCTAATAAAACTGGCAAATAAAACAAAGAAACATCTGTGTTTTCTTTCTTTTTCTAAAATTTCTACTGCCGGTATTAAAACCTGGCTAACTTTCTTGTGAACCACTATCTAATTAAAAAAAAAATATATGCGTGTCACTTCCAACTTTAACAACAACAAAAATACTATAAAAAGGTGAAAAATTTTACTTATAGGCTTATTAAGGAATTTTTACGCAAACAACACATTTTTAATGCAAGTCTAAGTAGTGGAAAATAATATAAAAATAATATAAAAATTAAAACTTTTTTATTGTTAACAATGAAGACGCGTTCTACATTATGATTTTCTATGCAATTCAATTAAGTGTATTTAAAATAAATTTTGTTGGTTTTTATTTTTGTCTGAGACAATCGCATTTCAATAAGACTGTAAAAAACTGATATTTTTTATTATGTTTTTAAATCTTTTAAATTTTTCGATAAGTTTCACGTGCTTAAGTATTTTTTTATTTCTGTTTATTGAAAATTATTAAACGAAACTAAACTCTATGGGCAACAGCCCATGAGGGCCAAGGCTTACTGTGCCCATTTCAGTTTACGAGACCTTGGGTACTGAGGTGCAAGAGAAGAAGTTCTGGTTAGGTGGTCAGTCTTATGCGAAATCCTCAGTGTTTAGTACCTAAGCAAGATTTATCGGCCCACTGAAGTAATGGAAGGCTGAATTGACCTTGCCCAGATCGGGATTTGAACCCCGAGCCTGTGGCGGGATACACTACCACTCAGCCACTGGGCTATTGAAAATTATTACCACCTATTATTTAAAAATCAAATTTTAAGCCAAATGATCCTTCTGTTAGAATGTTTCTTAGCAGAACAATTAAATTCCGAAAAAAGAATTGCTTAAGTTTTCCTAATGAATATCTTTTTCGATATTAAATATGCCTTAAAGATTAGTAAATAGCTGCAAAAATTTTGTATTCAAACATTTCTTAAAGTTTTGATTCTAAAGTTTGTATATCGATGAAAAACCTCCAAACGTACCCATATAAATTTTCCCAACAAGAAATATTAAAATAAATATTTTGTAAGATGAATGTGATACAACTAAAAATTGTGTTACATTGGCTTTTTGATTGTTACAAAAAATGGCTTCTGAGTTAGAAATTATTAAAACCTTTTCAATACATGCTACATTAAAAAATTTATAATTACATTTCCTGCTTTTTTAATCAAAATCTTGAAATCATTTTTCTCCTTTGGAAATGCGCATCTAAGTCAGATGAGTAGAATGTAAATTGGGAACACTATTAAATAATTGCGGTTCATTTGAAATGTCCAGTAAATTTTTGATTGTAGGACACTGTGCATGTAAGGACGTCTTAAGGCATGGCCCTACTGGACCCGGGACCAGGGCTTTGACTTCGTTTGACGACCTCGTCTGGACTCAGCCTCAATAAATTTCTGATCGGTATAATTTTAATGGTCAAATGTTATTCCCGAATATATTCTCTAAAAAAACTGGAATTTTGAACTATATGGCAACTGGCAACAGTGGCAAGATAGCATTATTATATGATGGCCATCGTCCGTGTCTTTGTGTAAGTCTGCTCCTTACACCAACATTACTCATTTAATGGAAATGCAGTGGCAATAGGTCGAGAATTGTGTGGGGATTCGTGAACTGTTATTTGTTTTGAGTTACCAATTATACCAGTATTTAATACCAATTATGCGAGCTTATATACTGTCTACTTTTAAGAATCACCGATGGGGCTACTTTTGCATAGGGCCCCAGAGCTTCAAGAAATCTTCAGAAATCCCTGCTTGGATGTTTGTGGTCTATGTGACGAGATGTCACGAGATATTTGCTTATATTACCCCAGGGAAATGTTTTGAAGAAACAATTTAATTCACATAAAATATGCGTAGTTAGCTACCAACTTAGATGAATCATGAAACTATTTACTAACCATTTTATCGCAATTGTCTTCAAAAAGCAGACAAAGTTAATGAATTACAGGAAGCTTAAGAGAGCAAAATCAAATGAAGCTTAAGAGGTGTGGCTTGTTGCACATATGTAGATGATTTCAATCAATACCTCCTGGGAGGTGTCTAAATGAGCATGGGTGATTTCTTACCCTACGTGCAGGAACTGTCAGTCTTCTGCAGAAAATCAGACAGTTAAAAATACAAGTGAACAAAGTTATAGTTTCACTTCGACGAAATGATAGAAAAATTTGAACTTGTAGACTCAACAGGTCTTCAGGAAAGGAGCAATAGGCACTAAACTGAAAACAAATCATTTCAAACCCGCAACAATATCAATGATATACGAACCATCTGTTTCTTCTCCACCAGCGCAGTCTTCAACAATTCGTATCATACGGTACAACCCCCAACAAGGAGTACTACCAAGAGATTCTGCGTCGTCTTTGCAATACATGACATACGAATAGCTGGACAAGTGATTAGAGGGCAACTGACAGCTCCATCGCGATAATGAATTCTCCATTTTTCAGCAGTGTTTCATATCCAAACCCAACACAACTGGGCTTCTTTAGGCTCACTTCCCTCTCGACATAGCTCCATGGAACTTATGGCTTTTTCCCAAGCTGTAAATGTTCCTAAAAGAGGCCAGATTTCTGTACCGGAGAAGTAATGACGTCATTTTTGAGGTCCCGGATCTTAAACTCTTCTAAACATAATTAAGTAATTAAATTTTAATTAAGGAGAAAATTATTTAATTGAAGCTAGTTTACGTTTCAACACTGATAGAAAAAAACCCTCAGATGTCTGTATAAAAACTGTTGTTCTGTAAAATTTAATTCTTTTTCATTTATTTAACATTCCAGTAAATAAAATATGTATTTATCTTCTTCCGTTAGGGTTTTCTTAAAACCCTATTAGAAAATATAAAAAAAATCTTAAGGCGTGGATGAACGAAACAATATTTATACAAGAAATATACCGATTTAAATAGTTAACGATTAATATTAGGCATTACCAAAACTGTCAGTAAAGAATTCAGAATTGAAGTCACAAATACGTTTCGTATAATTAATAGTTACGTTAGCCATTGAGGTTTTCAACTGGGATTGTGTATTTTGAGATTTTATTTATCATTATTTTCATATTTTTGTTTTTTTTAAAAGAATTTTTGCTTCATTTACAAACATGCATATACATACAGTGACAATTGGTTAACACGGGACTAAGAAGGACTGAAATATTTTTTCGTATTAAAAGAATTTCGTGTTACAGGATATTACAAAAAACATATATTGAACAAAATTAAGTTTATTATAGGGAACAGTTTTCTTGCATAGATATATGTATATGCATGTATTTCATAAAAATCAATGAAACTAAAACTTACACAAGAATTTAATGCGTTTAATCAGTTTAATAAAAAATGTTCAAGTTTTTTGAAAAACAAAGCATTTATTGAGTTTTTGAAAAAAAATCTGATATTTTTCATTGAATTGTCTTTTTTAGCATCAAATTGTCAACAAATTGTTCAATTTTGTCCATTTTGCTACTCATTTCATCATTGAAATATGCATCTAAATAACTGCGCATATTTTTCAAGATGTTCCTCATTTCAGATGACGTGGGAACACACAAGTTTCTTTATTCATCTCATTTCCGTCACCCGAATCTGGATCAATGATATTTTTTGAGCTGTGAACAAACGCCAAAATATCATAACATAATTGGGGCTGTATAGACATTACCCTCATCTATACAGTAACGAATTATTCTGATGATACAGTAGGACAGTTCAATATTACAGAAACTTTCTCAAACATCTCTCTTAAATCTCTCCTGCGTGGCAGGTGTTTTCAGTATTTTGTTCCAGAACAGTGTATTTTGTTCCTTTCTCAGAAAAAAAATGTCTTCGTGTTAAGCAATTTTCAATTCGTGTAAGCAAAAATGCATGGGAATATAGAGTAGCGTGTTAGAAGCATTGTATTATTTCGTGTTAACCCCGATATTTAATCTTAAGGGAACCAGGACATGCTCGGAAGTGTAAAATGCCAAAATTAAGACCCTTTGTTTTATGAGACATATATCTTTTAAAATTTTCAATAGAGCTTAAATATTTTATGTTCTTAATAAAGATAATTTAATTTTTCTGCAGAACTACAAAAATAACTTTTTAGTTCAAAAGTTTTTCCCCCCATTTAATTTAAGTAATACATAATTTTTGAGAACTCATAATACATACTTATGTTTTATGTTTAGATACCATTTTTTAAAAAAGTATCTTTTTTTATGCAAAATATTTTTTACACATATTTAAAACAACTAGCCGCTACAAAACAATACACAAAAGACAGTGTGAACCTATTTTTTTAGTGAAAATTTAGTATAGTTTCTTTAAAAAAATTATGAAACTTTGAAATTTGGAAATTTTTTATTTTTCTGCTTTTTTATGCATAAAACCATTTTTAAAATGTTAGGCACTATTTTAACAGAAAAAAAATTAGGTTCACTCTAGGTTCTTGTATAGAAGTATAAAAAAATCTGGAATGTTGCAATGCAATAGTTTTTTTTAAAAATGTACCTAAATGCAAAAAAAATATGCTTTTCAGAAAAAGTGAAAAAACTAAGGGTCAAAAGGGGCGTGGTCATTCGTTTACATTTTTATTTTTCATATTTTAGGGCTATTTTATCAACAAACATATAAGTATTATACATTTTTAGGTTCAGAAAAATATGCACTATTTTTTAGAACTAAAATTGAAAAATCGATTTTTTTGAAAGTATATTATGTCCTGGTTCCCTTAAGCGTTTTCGCATTATACGTATTTCATTGCATATATATATATATATATATATATATATATATAATTCTTTTCACTTAAAATTTGAAAAAAATTTAAACAATGCCATAGATAAGTATTGTTACTTCAACACTTCAGATTGTAGAAATATAAGAGAAGAACAGTTGTATTCTAACAATGGACGTCTTGCATTTATTTGTTAAAGTATCAACAATGGAGAAACACAATACTTAAATGAAATTGTTGAAACGTTTCATCTTCCCAGTTGTTTAATTTTTGTCTTGTTGTGAGCATTAAACGCATTCATTTTCCTGTTTTATATAATTTCGTTCCGACGAGAGTCTTTGATTTCTAAAATCAACTTCGTTTTTTCTAGTAAAGTTTACTTTACAGAATAAAACCTAAAAAGTTCTTTTAAGAACTAGGAAAAACATCCTTTTAACATCTTGCTTATTTGAAGAAAACCATCTAAAGATTTTGCGTTACCATGGCATTTAAGGCATGGTACTGGCTAAAACGCAAACTTGTTCCCGTGCCTCACGTCAGGGTACCCACCGCCGCTTTTTTTACTGACGTGGAGGCGAAGGTGTATGCAGAGCAACTAACGCTCTTGGATGCAGCGGCCTTCGGGTGCAGCGACATTTCGGAGCTCGGAATACCCCTTTCCGAGGCCGAACAGTCGCCCGACGGGGTGAATTTCAGACACCTGTCAGAATGGACTGTGCGTACCATCCTAGCACAGTCCTGCCCAAAGCGTAGGGCACTTATCGTTTCGCATTTCATCCAAATCGCCACCATCCTCCACCAAATGCGAAACGTGCACTCCGAGGTCGCCATCCTCTCCGCTCTCTCCAGCGCTCCCATAGAAAGGCTCAAGGGAACCTGGTCTCGTGTCCCCAAGAGCCGACGGCGAACTTTTCGCACTCTATGGGAGCTGCTGTGTTGTCCCCACGAGACGGACACGGACTGCCAAACGTCCAAGATGGAAAAGGTGCTTAGTTCCGAACCTTTCCATCAGTCCGTCTCTTTTGATCATCTCAGGGTATGGCCTAACATTCAACACATGTTAGAGCCTTGCCACTTCACTGAGATAGATCCGGTGGGCTTGGGGACTTTTGCCTTCATGGTCTCTACGGAACTGGAGCCATGAAGGAATATTTCGACTCTTCCGAGTTCGAATTTTGTCGAAGAAGAACTCATCTTCGACAGATTTTCTTGAAGCGGAGACAAATTAAAAATAAATTGCTGCTAAATAATGAAGCAAAGCAAAAATGTTTTCGAATGATAAATAACAATGTCAAAATTTACTGTGTATCCAATAAATTAAAACACTTAATTTTGTTGGAACAAAGCAAAGTATACATTAGTGGAGTAGCTACCTGCATTTAAGTGATGTACAGAAAGCCACTGTCAAATGGACGGTTACCCGAAAGGAAAACTTCAAACGAATAGATTGAATTCTTAGTAGTTTTTCCGGTATTCAACAGCAATACACAAGTTGAAAGACTTTACAAAAGAGATGAATAGAAATTCTTGAAGGAGACTTGAAAACATTCCTCAATGGGAGAGCTACCTGCGACGTGATTAAAACAGCACCAGTCATCAAACAAAACAATGGGAATATCCATTGCCTCAAAGATTTCTAAAAAGGTGGGCAAAATTGGCCAATCTTTTGTTACGATCACACTTGCTGTTGTCAACGCTGTGGCCAGATCTACACTTTTACCTCATTCCTTTAAGAAACCATCCATAACAGACTTCGACTCCTCAAGGATCACATCGTCCACAAATGCAGAACAAAGAACCCATCATTACAAGGTTATGAAAATCCATCCTTATAAAACAAGATCTTAAATACAATGTAAAAACTGCCCCGGTGTAAAAAATCCAACCGCTCAAACCAAAACATATCTTCGAGTGACCAGCTTTCACCTCAAGAGCACTAAAACTCGATCTAACTCCACTAATAGACCCATTCAGAAATTCCTCTACAGCATAAACGTTGAGGAATCGGCAGCCGCAGTAGTTGCTACCTTTCGTAGTATCTAGAATGGTTGTCTATTTATTTTTGAAAAATCTATGGACTCGGAACAACAACAACTAGTTCGAGAAAGAAAATTATCGAGGAGGAAAAAAAAACTTTATATAGAATGGAAAAAATTAACAAGATGATGGTGGAGGAAAACATTTGTTTTTCAATGGCGATACAAAATATTGAAACTCAGTTACTAAAGTTCAAATGAGAGATAGAGATTTTACCATCTAAAATTTGATTACTAAAAGAACATTGAAACAAATTTATTGAAAAAAGGGGAACACATTTAGAAAATCTGTTCATAATTTTAAAGATTCAAAGCTGACTAAAAAGAGAACAATTCGAAATAATCATTGAAGGAAGAAGCAAGTCAGAGATTCATTAAACTGTTTCTACAAGTATAATTCCAAAATTTCAAATAACCTATAAGTAAGTATATTTTAAAAAACTTAGCCATCTACTTAAATGTATTATTCATATTTTATCTGATACAAAATCTTAATAATGAACATTTTCTTTTTAGAGTTATCTGAGACCACTTAACGAATTTTGGAACTCTGAATAAGCTGCCAAAACAATACTTGACAACACACTTGATGAATGGCTAAAATAATCCGCTGAAAAATATCAAGTTGATAAGAAAACCATAAATCAGTAAAGATGCTTAATGGTGTAAAAAAAAAAATCATCGGAAAATATTTGGAAATTTATAACACTTATCCGTGGCATGTGATTGTGTTAAAGTAACAGAGGTAAGTTATATTTAGTGATAAAAACTTTGTATAAAATTTCAGGTACTTACGTACAATCGCAATAATTTCAAGATAACTCGCCACGTTGGCAGCCCCGATTTTGTATATGTCATACCCACTGAATTGGAATTCATGTGGTTTGTTTCAGATAATGTTGCCAATACGTTTGCGATAATACTTAAGTACAAAATTCGTAACTATTTTGTGTTTGAAGTAACAAACTAAATGTGTGAAATCTTAATCTTTTACAGATTCGATCGAGTATCCAGAATGCAAGAAAAAGACGGTGAAGAAAATGTCTGCTCACGTTTTGGTCTTTTAAAAATAATTACATGATCTTGAAGCTGAAAATTACTGAAAACAAACAACATTTAAAAAGTAAAACAAAAGAAATATAGTTGTCAAATACAGAGACTTTCAAAAATACAAAATATTTGTTGACTTTTATAACAGAAGCAGAATCCGAAATAATTAAGAAGACATAAGAAATATTTTGAATTTGAATGACAGATATAAATAAAAGTCCAAAAAAGAATGACGAAAGGGAAACTGTACTCTAAGTTAAATTAAGAATTATAAAATGGATGGATGCATTTCTAAAATAATATTTTCAAATAACTTGCAGATTATCAAACTGAAAGTTGATAAAATAGTCTCTAAATATGAAAAATAGTTTTTTTTTTTAAAAATTAAAAACAGATCAATATTTTGACTCCAGCAAGAAAAAATCTTATATTAAGCAAAAATTAATTTCATGAAATGCAAAATGGAAGCAACCACACAATGAAATAACCTTATTCTGAATTTTGTTTTTGAATTTGAGCAGATTCTATCGATTGAAAATGGATCTCATACCAAAAGAAAAAAAATAATAAAAATATCAATCCAAAGATTTGAATGTTTGAAAATAACTCGGAATTAGAATAGAGATTATTCATCGTTGAAGATGTAACAAACAGGTGAAAAACAGAGACTTACTGAAATATTCAGTCAAAGAGAAATGGGTGAAAATTTAAAAATAATTTAACGAAATTAGACAAATACATACAAAATAGACAACAAGAAAGAGACTACTGAAAACCTTTAAAAATAAGCTTTGTCTGAAAGTAAATTTAATACAGAACAATATTTTTATACAAAGTGAATAATTTATACTAGACTAAAAACTAAAACTTGAACAAAGGACTTTTAATGTAATAAAATAATGCTTGGATTTTTCCGCACATTTTTAAAAGGATGGATAAGTGAAAAGGAACGACCAAAATTAACAAAATTCTATAAAGTGTACGAAAAATAAATCTACGAAATTAAATATGAAAGAAATAATCTAAAGATCAGCTTATGAAAAAAAAAATTTTTGAAGAGAAAAATTAAAAAAAACCACTTTTCTCTATATTTTTATATTTTTATGGTGGTGAGAGAGCAGATATTGTGCTTATTTATACATAAGATACCTTGATATTGATGTGGAATGATCCAAACTGATAGGGGATTTTATTTATGATCTAAAACTTTAAATTACTGGAAGAATGTTAAAAATATTTTTACTGGTAATAAAAGAAAACCGAAGCAAATATTTATGAAAATAAAAATTTAATTTTAAAGATATAAAGCTAGCTGTCTTAAAAAATAAAATAATTTAAACTAAAGCATCGAATAAAGAAGTGACGTAAACCAGTGACTTACAGAATTTCACTCTGAACAACCATTTCTAGATTCCAAATAACCTTAAGGTAAGTTATTTTAATACAGAGTTTTATGTTAATTAATTGTTTATATTTCATCTGATTCAACAACAAATATTATGATCCTTCAACATGAAATCGTTCTTTTCAGGGTCATATCTCTGAGAACACTCGATACGTTTCAGAATGCCGTATCAGTGGATCACAAAAAGTAACATAGCTCACTCATTGAAGAATGTTAAGATGATCGGAACATCAGGACTCAGGAAAGGAACACAAAATTATAAGATTTCGAGGAAAATATGAGGAACATGATGACAATTATCTATGGTAAGTGAGTATATTTGATTGTATTCTCGAAGTATAGAAAAGTTTGATTTACTTATTTAGAGATTTAACCTTTTAAGGTATCCGACTACTCTAAAAGTGTGAATTTTGCCAAGAATTGACAAATTTGTTCTATGATTTTATTTTATAGGCCCTCTTATTAGTCTTATAAAAATACCAAGTTTATTATTTCCCGTTCACTAGAACAAAAACTACAAGCGTTTTAGTAAAAGCAGATACCATTACTTTAAGCAAGATGTCATACTTTAAAACACGTTTTACTCGAAATGTGTGTTTTTTTTAAAATGCTTAGGCCATCGATTGCTAAAAAAGTTTTGAACATAATTAACTGAAATTTTTTGTGCATTTTCTGTACAATAGAGAAAGTGTTTTAACCGTTAGATTTATCAATCACTGTTTTATTACAAAATTTACTGTCCATTATGTGAATATAATCATTATTTTTTAGCAATTTAATATATTAACTAAGATAAAGTGCTGTAGGTTTTGTAAAAATTAAAATATTTCTTACCCTGAAGGTCATTTCAAAATTGAATAACATGGATAAACATCAGAATTGAAAAATTGAAAATTTGTTCATAAACTTTTGGTACAGAATGGGCTGTTTTTATGTTATTTTTTGTAAATTTTTATTCATTTTAGTAATAATTTCTTTTTCTCTTCTTAATTTAAGCATATTTTTTCAAAAAAGGTACTAAACAAATCTAAAATTTAAAAAAAATCCCCATACCTCCATTTTTTTAAAAAAAGAAGTTGTCACAAGTTGTCGGATACCCCTTAACTGTCAAGTTGTTTCGATGATTTGGGTACATAAATTGTCAATTTTTTCACTACAAAGATCAAACATAGTGGCAAAATAAAAAATATACTTAGTTGTTAAAAACGGATAATTCGAATTACATGCTTAAAATATTTTAAGGTGTTGTAGCAAGTGCTTCTTTTTTTTGAAACATAGTGTGGAACTGCAAAGTTCATGTCAAGCAAAGCATTATTTTCTAAAAAAAATAAATAAAAATTACTATTCTATTAGCAGTTCAATAATTCAGTTTTGTGTGGTATAAGTGGAAGCACTTTTCCAAACACAAATCGACTTCGCAATCATTACACCAGTATCATGTTTCCTTCATTATATTTTTTTTCCCATTTGCATTTTTTTTTAACAACAAACTTTACACTGTCTTACAGGAGTTTCGAAGGAGCAGGAGGAATATGGGATGTAAAATGTTCACTAAGACAGGCAGGGTTACCTACTGTAGGTGGTCTGCCAGGATTATTTTGTTCAGAAGCTGCTGCATCATCATAATTATGTAAAATTTCTTCTATAACTTGGATTCGGAATTCTAAAAATGTAATACATTTCCCACCCACATTTTTATAAAGCAAAACTTTTTTCAGAGTACCTTGTCCAGTAAATGTAAAAATATCTTTTATCTTAATATATTTTATGGTTTTTTCGGATTTATGGATGAAAGGATATTTCCTAATCACAAAGGTCTACACCACCCATAGGTAGATTGTAGTCAAAAATAATCTTTGTCTTGTTCTTGAGTACACTTCCTTTTTTTTATTTTTGAGGTTGATCATTGAAATATCACGAATACTGCTCATCAAACACCATTTATTGGATTGAGCTCAAATGAACTTTTTCGGTATAGATTCACGTTTGACAAAGAGACGTAGCCTAAATAACCTCACCCTATATGTATTTGGGTATAACAAAAAGAAGCAATCAAAAAAATACCCTGTACAATTCTCAAGCGTGGCATTTTGGAGCCCTAATGCCATACCCAACGTTGTCTCGGGGTTGTCAACATATCCTTAATATTCAGCTTTGAGCAATAAATTAAATTGAATGCACTTTTCTTGCAGATTCATCTGAGAATCATCCACACAGCAGACTAACCCAAGAGCTACACCTAACACTTGCTTTGCTGAAAGAATACTAGTAGACGTTAGAGAGTAGCTGAGAAACGGAAAGAGAGAGCGGGTCTACTCCATCAATTTCAAATCAGGATCAAGTAGTACAGAATCATAGTAATTATATCATTTTGAATGAAGCTTTGATTTAAAAGAAGACTAAAAGAAAATTTGTAAACCATCTTATTTGAAAATGATAAGCTCAAAAATAAAAATATCTTCAAGAAATACTTTATGGATACAACAAAATTCAAAAAACTGACAAACTGTGGAAAAATTAGGAAGTCCTACAGGGAAAAAAACTGATATGGTACAGAACGTAATTTAACAATGTTGAGGTAATAATTTGGCTTAGCATAATCGAACGGTCTTCACTCCTTGGGAAACCCTGTTCCTGTAGCACCTAATACGCACAGGTACACCCCCCTTGCCACTTTGAAGTATAGACCCCCACCAGATCATAACCACTGCTATTCGCTTAAGACTATCTCGACCATGTCGTGGTCTCAGGGTTCTCCTACTAGCCTTGAAGAGATTTAGAAGTGGACATTTGAGAACTAGGAAGTTCTAGAATTGTGAAAGGATGTTTTCTCCGTGTTCCTGTTCCCTCCCTGCTAGCTCTTCTCATCTTTTTGATTGGTTGGGTATCTCCTGGAGGCATTTGATGGCTTAGCAGAAGAGGATTTTCGAGCTACTTGTGTGACAGGTATTTTGGATTTAGTGCAGGCTTTCCTTCACCAGGGAATAATTTACAACAACAAAAACAACGTTACATGAAAAAAAAAATGCAATACGAGGTTCTTTTGATGAGCATATGAAGAAAAATGGATAGAGGGTTCGAGTTCTAGGAAATAAAATTGTGACTGCGCTTGAACACTCACTTATCACCAATATTTATTTGTTATAAGGAACGTTTTCGAAATATTTTGCTTTAGAGAGTATACAAATTACAATTTTCATGTTCAACAATGTATGGCATAAATAAAAAATGGATTGTAGGACGGATGAAAAAAGTTGAATATATCTGAAATGACCAATCAATCAGAAATTCAAGAAAAGGAATTTTGAATTTATAAATGATTACTCTCAATATATACAGAAATATCAACAGTGCAGTTTCAGGTAAGTGTAAATTTCATCTCTTTATATTGATTTCAAATAAACGCTCTCTTAAATTTTAGTCTCAATGTTATCTTTCGACAGACTGAAATAAATGTGATTCTTTTACAGGTTCATCTGAAGGCGATGGAATATTCTAAAAATTTTCATGGATCTTTTGATATGCGTGCGAAAGCAATATATGATATTAAAACGATGAAAACAATTCTGTGAAAAAGCAATCACATTTAAAAAAAAATCACATTATTTCATTGAAAAATGTGAAATTCCTTGATAATTAACGAAGGTGGTGTGAGGGTTTTAAAGGTTTCATAAAAATAGAGGTGAGTTTATTTTACTGATTCTGAGTTTTATTAAATGCATAATATAATCAAAATTCTATTTCATAAATCAAATTAAAATAAATGTTGTTTTTACAGATTTGGCAAAGAACCTTAAACACATATGTGTAAATCTTAGTGTATGATCAATAAAAGTTTCGTAGTATAGAAAACGCAAAGGAAGGGAAAAGAGTGAAACGTATCTACTTATTTTCTCTTTGGAGAAAATTTCTAGCGGCTGAAATTTAAATACAATGTGATTCAGAAAAAAAGGGGACATTTTTAAGAGGAGGTAGTACATATAAAAACACAAATAATTTCCATCAAATATTGCTTAGTCTAAACTGAAATGTAAATGCGTTGCAGGATATTACACACAATAGCATCTAAGACACGAGGAAAAAATACAAGAAAAACGTAAATGATTGAAATACCATTTTAATGAATATTTTTACAATAGTTGCATGAAAGAGCAACCAAGCGGTGAAGCAAGAACAGCGACGAAGAAGAGATTGGCGAAAGCTCTGGAATATTCCAGGCATATCGCTGCCCTTTCTGACAACAGCAGTTGAATGTATTTCGAATATCTTTATCAACATCGAGAGAAATCTGATACACCAGACACTCAGAAATCGACATGACAGATCTGGAGGAATTACTGGATAATATACAGGACCATATCGCTTGATCCGTCATTCAGAAACTTAACGTCCACAACAGTGCCACAACCTCTCGCCTAAAATAGCTTGAATCTTCATTGTGTGGGAAATAATTACAGCGCTGAAGTTGAAGCATCCTCCAGCGAGTCTGACTATTCTAGTTGCTGAAACATCTAGTATTTGCTTTCATCTCAAAGTGTTCTAAGACAATATACATTCCTATTAGGTGATCGCTGATGATTTCATAATTTGACGGCGAAACATTGCTTCTCTGCGTGAGGGATTACAAACGCGTGGCCATATATGTTTAATGTAATGCACATTTTCATCCGATAAAGCAATCATCGTAGAAAAGAAAAGCTGCCATAGAATGTTCTAAAAAGACAGTGGGGAAAGTCCACGATAGTATTCTTCTTTGATCAATGTCGGACTCAGAGAAAAAAGTACCGAACACACACACACACATAACATCTTACCCTTCAGAGTCTTCAAGGTCATGGATTGTGGCACACTAAGGCTACGGCCTACAACTCGTGCACTTTCAACTGGCTGATTCGTCACTGTCTCCAAAATCGCTTCTTTAAAATTAGTAAAGTTTGCCATCATCCTGTATACTATAACTGTTAGAATGGTTGCCTGGTGGAACGAATTCATAAGATTGGCGCCTTTTACTCATCATGATCCAAATTTGCAGAAGTGATCTTTTTCTCTAGTTGATTTTCCATGTACATTGCTTTTCTCGATAAATCTTCACAGAAATACTTAAATTCTACAGAGCAATCGCTTTAAAATGCTTATGCGCTTTTGCGTTTCATCTTAGACCATACATTCTTGATGAAAATGTTTGCATTTGTGTGTACTACCACTTCTTCATAAGTTTTCTCTATCCTTTATGAGTCATTTTGTATAATTCTTCAACGTCTGTTTATCAAGCACTGTTTAGTTCCCTCATGAGTTCACTCATCTCTACACGGACAATGTTCCAAATCGGAAAGCCATTACAGACTGATGAAATTCTAAAAGTCTTCATGAAAATAGAGGAAATATCTTGGCATATATGAATGTCTTTTGTGAATGGAAACTTTTCTACTAAGAACAGGTAAGTTTAACGAAAAACTTTATGCAAATTTATAATTATTAGATTATGAAATATAAAATATTGGATGTATTATCATTCGCGAAATGATAGTTTTAAATGGTTAAGTAAATATTAGAAATTCCCTGGTGCCTTTTTAAATTTTCAGTGACAATAATGGGTTAAGATGAATGGTTTATATTTTATTTAATATAAAGTGCTTGTTTGAATTTAAATATTAATCAATTTTTTTTCTTTTAATAAACCGACACTTCTTGCTATAAGACCTAATTATATTCAGGTTGTTATAACAGAATAAACCTAATATAATCTTTTTACAGGTTCAACTAAGAACACGCAACGCATCTGAATACATTAAAAAAAGTTGTATATAATATTCAAGGTGCCGCATAAGATATGATAATACAAAACGAAGACTTCTGATAACAATGTTTCTGTGAGCCAATTGTCTTGTTTAATTTTTATCTTTCTATGTTCAGGTTTTTATGGGAATATATATATTTTGAAAAGACACTTTGAATCTACAGTATTTATGTATACTTTGCACATTTGTTTAAAAACAGTGTTAACAAAATACATAAGAAAATCTGCTCATGTTTTTGAAGGAGATGACAATGATATTACAACAAGATTTGAAAAAATATTACAACGGAAGAATAAAGTTTTAAATTTAGAGAAAATGAAGCGTTTTATCTTAAGGATAAAGCAAATGGCGAACTCAAACAGTAATGCCGTAATTAAAGTGAAAAAAAGCTCACGGTTTCTGTACTATAGCTTGTGTACTCAATTGGAAGCCTCTTTTTCTTCAATCAGCGTTTGATAGATGTGAATATATCACTTCGGTTCAAGAAACCTGGTTTAGTATACTAGACACATGTTAAAAAAAAGAGCATCGCACAGTTATCAATGTTTAGCTGTCTGATAACAATTCTTGTACTGATACTTACCAAGGATGTAATGAGCAACATCAAAACGCGTTCAACCACAGAGATGAGTATCGGAACAGGTGTATTAAATCAACGAAGATCGCATTAATATCGCCCATGAAAAAACCGGTTGATATTTCAAGACATGAAGAAATATTTTGCTTCAGCATGTGTGTCGCGTAAAATGTAGTCACTCTTAATGTATTTTAGGGACAAATTAATAGCACGTGACGAAAAAAATCAAATTTAGAGCTCTATTAGTCATATAAAGGATCCGTGACATCGTTAACTTCATCAGGGTACCACGAATGATAAGGGCAGTCCACGTTGTCAGAATGGACGACCAACTGGCATACGGAGAAAAGGTAGGACAAATCTAAGATGGTTCTATGACCTAGAAAAAGACCTCCTAGTTTGGAGAACTAAAAGTTGAAGTACTCTAGCTAAAAGAAGACTGGTCTGGAAAAGACTTCTTGAGAAGGCCAAGACCCACCCTGTGCTGTCGAACCACTAAAGAAGGGAAAAATATTTACAAACAATTACGTAAATGTCTGAGTTTATGTAAGAGTTCCAAAATTAAAAGTCTGTTAAACAACATCGTGAGGTTTCTGCCTTTGATAAAGGAAAAAATGTGGCTTTGTCTCTCAATAACTCTTTACAAATGGAAAAAATATGGAAAACAATATTTAGAATTTTCAATAAGTATTAAAAAGATTAAAAATTATCAGTATTATTTTTTTATAATAAAATTTCAACGGCAGCAAAACTGAAGAAGCCTGCGAAAAAACGAGGTTCATCTTTTAATTGCTTAAATGATTTTATTTAGGGTATAAGTCCAGGAATGTCTGGATATGTGAATCTTTCGAATCCTTCTTTCGTTTTGATCTTTTAGCACATGAAAAGAATCTAATAAAGATATGAAAAGTACAATATTCCAAGAACAATTATTAAAAGTAAGCATTCTTTTTTTATAATAATAATAATTGCTTTTGGAATCTTTTTGATGTGTAATGATAGCTTTCTGTAATTTTCTAAGGCATAATATTTTTAAATAATACTGTAAGAGCTTTCAATAAAATTTTTATTTTGCTTATAGTAATCATGTAGCTTTATTCCCTGTATTATCTAGCTAAATTAATTAACTACAAATGTAATTAGTTGTTAAATTGTAAATTATTGATTGCAAATAGAAATTTGATCTTATTTGTGAAGAAAAAAGAGGGAAAAAAGAGTTTTATTTTTGAATAAGCATGCACAACGCGCGCAGGGTTAAGCCGGAAGGGGAAAATTCCTTCCTAATAAGGAAAGGCAGTGGAATAAAATTCCGAAAAAGGGAATTTTAATGACATAAATATAGAACACCAAAAGGAGATGGCGTCAAGAGAGAAAGGGGCAGTTTCCATGGGGGTAAAGTTATATTCTCGGTAAAGGCCCATACAACGCAGGGATAAGTGGAGGGGAAACCTGGATGTTCGATGGGGCAAAGAGGTGAAAGAAATTTCAATAAAAGGGAATTTAATGATCTATTAATATAGGTAACACTCACACCAAGAATTGCTGACACCAAAGAAGGGGAGAAGAAATTTCTATGTGCAAAATGTTATACACTCGAAAAAGCCCGGGCAACATTAGGCTATGCTGCTAGTTTTTTAATATTATGTGTATATATGTTAATGTATCCTTTATGCAAAATTATATATTATATTTTACATGTATTAATTATATTTCTATTTGCAATAGCTCTAATATTTATAGTATTACATTCCATAATAATCATACATTTTGCTTATTATTTTTCTTTTTAATCCATTTAGATTTCTTTCTCCAAGACCAAAGAGACTAAACAGGAAAATCTGAAAAAGTCAATAAAGGATTGACAGCTACAAAGTATGAATTTTCGATGCTGTGTGTGAAAAGATGTTATCCATGTACATAGTTTGTATCAAAAGTAATGAGAATGATTTTTTACGTGACGTAGAGGGGTTGGGAAAAATAAAGAGGCGCGTTGATGGGAGGGGAGGGGGTGACGGCGAAAAGGAAAATAATTTGATCTTATTCACGTTATCTGCGCATTTTCACGACAGGGCTAACAGACAAATTGAATGTCATGTAGGGCAGCATGAAGAAAGCTTGAGCTAAGATAATGTGGGGAAAAAAAGAAGAAAGAAGCAGGAAGATCCTTTCATTATTCATCTAAAAAATCTGTCTTCACTTTACGGCTTGAAACTCGCCTACTTCCTAATAGGTCAAAAACTGATTCTTCTCGAAATACCAGACAATTATGACATGAGACCTATGGGCGTAACCCTACTGCTGTATCAATGATACGGGGCCCAAGCTTCAAGGGCCCCGAAAGGTGTAAAACAACGTGAAGTGGAATGAACGTGATTAAATTTACGTGGAAAGAAGGAAGTTATGGCTCTTTAATCTTTCAGTGCATGGACAAATTATTGATATTATTCCCTTTGTGGGTCGCATATTACCAACTAAGTCTTTACAGACAAGGCAATTCACCAAATGAGAAACCCATTTCATGGTGGCATCATCTGGTGACGGCTTTCGCTAGCAAATTCAGACGCTTGATTTAATTTTTCGGCGTTTTATTACTATAGCCGTGATTTAATTTTGCCGAGAATACCAGAGCCAAAATTGATACTCAAGAGATCTTTAACATGCCACACGACATACGTGCCTACGATTTTCGTATAGAAAATTTATGGACTCCTGCCGGGAACGAGCCACACAACATTGGGCTTACGAAGTGGGCACGCTACCTCAAAGCCAACATGATTGATATAAAGAAGGAGTTTTATCGAAAAGATCAACAATCTTTCTTAACAAAATGAAACTTATCGATTCCCAAAATGTTTCGCCTTTTGAAATGTTTCACCCATGATTCTTGAAGAAGTACTAGACTTTCAAGAACAGACGAAAAGTGTGAGAACAAAGAGAACGAGAGAGAGAGAAGAACATTCGTGTACATCACAGATCAAAATCAAGGGCCCCGCCTGCAGTAAGAAAATAAAACAAAACTGAACATTTCATTGCAAAGAAATTAGGACAATGGAAATATTCACCGAATCATCAAAAGAGAACCACTCGAAATATATTTTAAGGAAGCTACGTTTGAACAAATATAGGCCATGGTAGCCTGGTAGTCAAGGTAACGGACTGGTGTTTGGTGTATCATGAGTTCGAGCCAGTGTCGCTGAAGATCAGCAGAGTAGAAGATATCGTTGCACATTAAATCTGTCGAGTCTCAAACGTCCTCCCATTGGTATGAGAGGCTGGAGAAAGAATACCCGCTCTTTTTGCGTCTTTGACCTTGGTTCAAAACGACAACGTCCGTCGCCATACTCCTCATCCGTCCTTATAGTGTGACGTATACTCGATGTATACTCACTCCCTTTGAACATGTGTATCACCATTTTTCGTTCTTAAAGAATCGTATCGTTTCCACTTTCCCCATGCAATCTCCGGTTGGATTTCATAAAAATTATTTATATTCCAAAAAGTGAAATTTACTTTTGAAACAAAAGCAATGGAAATTGTTAAAAGCATGTTTGGACTTCGAAATATAATACTATGAAAATGAGCGACATTACCTCGATTATAAAGATATATCTGTAATATCCCATATATGTTTTATATAAGAAAAGTATTAAATCATTCTCGTTATTTTTGAAACAGACAGTAAGTAGTGTAATGGAATGTAAACTATATATAATTGATCATAATAACAACAAAATTTATTTTTATTTGAAATCAATAAAAATATCTGACACCTGATTAACACAAACATACAAACGTAATATTGAATAATAGTCGTACCCCGATTGAATGGATTTTTCGGGACCAAATAGTTTGTTCATTAATTCGAGGTTATTCGTTACATAGGAGTTTAAACAAAATACAAATGTTTTGTACTTTTTGTACAACTTTTTGTACTTAACTTTTAGAAGTACTGTAAGCAACTCACAAAAAATACCCGCTGTTAGAAATTACGCACTTTTTATTCAAGAGCTAAGAACACTATTAAAGAATTATTACTCATAGGT